>PVKE010023156.1:0-24904 GCA_004027555.1 Craseonycteris thonglongyai
GACTTATGGAACATAGTCGACAAAGAAAGGTTCCCATTTTTAAAAAAAGCGGCATATAACATCAAATCGTTTTTCGGGTCGACGTATTTATGTGAATCTTTGTTTTCAAACATGAATTTAATAAAATCACGATATAGATCTCGACTTACCGATGAGCATCTTAATAATTGTTTGCTAACAGGGTTGTCATCATACTCTCTTAATTACGAGGCACTGGCCAATGAAATGCAATGCCAAAGATCACACTGACAGATTGTTTTTTTTTATGTTTTCTTTTATGTTTTTTAAATGATTTTATTATATGTGTGTTTTTTATTTACTTTGTATTAAGTTTTGTATATATGTTTCTTTGTGTGTATGTAATTTGTACAATAAATTTATTATTTTAAAATTATTATTATTTTTTATTCTTGTTCAATAATAAATATCCTTAGAAATAGCTGGTGCCTGCCACCCTACCGATATTTTAGAATGCACCCTAGGGTATAAAAAGGTTGGGAACCCCTGCATTAGACTGTCAACACTGAAATTACCAAATCCCTATCTTCTACTACAGACATTGGCCCTTACTTAGTTCATTGGTATCCAAGAGCCAGTGAGATCCCCAGAGAACAGTACTCCCAGCTGCTGAGACCATACCAGATAGCAAAGAACAGGTAAGCAAATAACGAGGATTAAAAAGATATGATAAAAGCCAATTAGCCCTGAGGCATTCCTAAAGGAGTCATCATCATACCATACAGGCTCTAACAGGGGTGGCGAACCTTTTGGCGATTGAGTGCCGAAGTTTATGAAATAAGAGTATACTCGCTCGACTCGCGTGCCAACCCATCGAGTGAGATAGAGGTATAGATTATTATTATGTTTATAAGAGCATAAACAATAATTTTTTAAATGGTATTCACAGCTCTGTGTGCCGAAATAATTGCTCTGTGTGCCACTTTGGGTACACGTGCCATAGGTTGGCCACCCCCGCCTAGGAGAAGGGAACACCAAGGCCTCAAAGGGCATCCCTGCCGTGAGGTCATGCCACATTTGTGGTGTACTGAGTAGCATGAATATTGCACACATTTCAGTGTTTGGAAAGAGAAATTACTGTGATATACTTGTAGTGGCATGGTAAACCATAATATAGCAGAATATTGTATAGTTCAGTGGCTCTCAACAGGGGGGTATTTTGCAGGAGACATTTAGCAATGTCTGGAGATATTGTTGTTGGGGGATGCTACCGACATCTAGTGGGTCCAGGCCAGGGATTTGCTACACATCCGACAAGGTAAAGGATCACTCCTGCCCTTTGCAAGGAATTACCTGGCTCCAAATATGGATAATGTCAACTGCTGTAGATTATACAGTGAATACATAAGCAGTAGTGTTACTAGAGAATGGGACTCTCCTTGGTACTGTCTCCAGGTTTTTGGAATTCCAAACAAAGAATTGAGCAAGACACCAAAGCACAGAGATGAAATAAACATTTATTAAAACTAAAAGCAGTAAAGTATACTTCCAAGAGGTGGAAGCCACCCTTGAGCAAGAAGCAGTGGCCTGAAAAGGTGGATAACAAGCAGCTGAGCAGTTTTTATTGCCTTTCCATGAGAAAAGAGAAGACCCTTTTGGGTGTGGGTTCTTTTGATTGACAGTTCTGATTGGCAGGGGCTTCAATACATTACTTTTTTCTGTTTTAAAGATTTATTTATGGTTTGATAAAGAGAGACAGAGAGGAGGAGGACCCAGAGCATTCCCCACAGCCATACATCTTTCTGCACAGGCAAACGTGGGGCTGCTCAGGGCGGGTACCATGAACTGGGGGCCTCCCACATGGGAAGCACACCCCAGTTCAGCACATGGGTCTGCACAAACCTGGGCTAGAACTCAATCCCCGGACCCTGCGGCTTCAAGGTTAGTGCTCAACCTGCTGAGCCATCCTGGCATCCCCACATCATTTCTTTAACTGCTCATGTTCCTTGCCAGAATTCAGTTTATTATAATGATAATAATAGACTTCTGGGCATGTGTATGATATTATAATGATGGCATAATGAGCCTTAGGTGAAATGAAGGTTGTTATAACTCTTACTGCACAGGCATTGGTGACTGGTTTAAACCAGTGTGTATTTCTATGCCCAACAATTTCCTTATATTAGCAACTTTTCTCTATTTCTTCCTATGGTTGCTTAATCTGGGGTGGGATCTCCTGAAAATAGGGTGGTAACTATTCTGGCAATGTGGGCTCTTTGGGAGGGGTCCCAAGATCCCCCTTTTCTAGCTGCCTACCTTGTTTTCTTTTTGAGAGATGTGACCTCCCCTTAAATCTCTATGGGAAGCTGAAGGGTTGAAGGTCTCTTTTCCTGTATCTAGTTCCTGTTGGATGTGGTCATTATCTCTGACTATTGGGGAGTCATGTAACTCTCACCCTAACAAGGCTAAAGGGAGGGAGGGATCTCGGGATCCATCCTGAAGGTCTCATTCAGTTCTTCAAACAAGGTGGGTTAGAATTCTTGCTGGATTATGAGGCATGTCCCAGTGGTCCCTCAATCAGGAGAGAGAGCTTTGATTAATACAATTAAAAGTATTAGTTTATGAAGCAGATCCCAGAACCATAGATGCAGGGTGGCCTTGTGAGGAAAAACTCATCTTAGATCCTCAGGGCCTTTGGCCCTCCCTCTGGCTTTAACCAGTTATTTCTGGGTCATTACTTGCCCAGGAGCTATGTTTGTAATGGCCTGGAAAAGATAATCTACAGTAATTACAACCATCTAGAAGGGAAGGAATTTGGGGAAGCCGGGATGGCTCAGTGGGTTAGGCACTCACTTTGCAGCCTCGGGGACCAAGAATCAAATCCCGGCCCCAGCTCCTGTGGACCCAAATGCTGAACTGGGGAGTGCCCCCAGTTCAGTTCTCACTGGGGCGAGACCCTGGCCCAGTTCCTGCCCTGTGCAGCCCCACGCCCACCTGTGGAATGAAACTATGTGGAAAAATGAATGATGTGCAACTATGGAGACTTTTCTGGGCCCTCCCACTTCTCTGTCTCTGTATCTCTCTCTGTCAAAAAAACCCAATAAAAATAAATCTTAAAAAAAATAAAGATTTCAAAAAGTTTTAGTAAGGATCATGATACAATGAGGATTCACTATACCATTTTGTTAACTTTTGAAATACTCCATAATAATAAAAAATGAGAAGATCAAAGGGCAGTCATATTTCTGAACCTCCTTGAAATGTTAAAAGGTTTTTATGAGCAGATGCCATTAAAATTGAATGGTATATACTATTTTCTAGTGAGTTCCTTTAGAATTTCAAAATCAGGTGATGCTGGGATAGCATAGCAGTTGAGCACTTTCCTCCCAATTGCAAGGTCTGGGGTTTGATTGCCTGCCCTAGCCCGTGCAACTCCATATGTTGAACTGAGGCACAACTGGTAACCACCGCTGGGATGGCAAATGGCAAAGGATGTGTCCTCCCACGTGGGAGTTCACCAGTTTGGTTCCCACCCTGTGTGGCCTCACATCTACCTGTGTGAAATGAAACCATGTCACAATTAATGATATACAACTGTGGGGACTGCTCTGGACCCTCCCCGCTTTTCTGTCTCACCTTTCAAAAAGTAAGTAAGTAAATAAATAAATAAATTCAAAATTAGACAGGATATTAGGTGACTAGATATAGCTGATGAAACACAATCATAAACAATGTAGCATCTTTTTCAGAATTTACTCTGAACACAGCCTATTCCCTGGATAGTTTTTCAATGCAGATGAACGTGGCCCATTTGGCAAAACTTGCCAGATTTACAAAATATTAACTCTAAAGTTCATATGTTAATATATATGTGGTTGGATTTCTTCACGTGGTTTGTATTTTCTAAATTTTCTACCAATGATTTAAAAAAACCCCACCTTTTTTGTTGAAAAGTTGCACAAATAGAACTGAGAACCCCCTGTATGTCCTTTACTGATTCTTAAAATGTTCATAATTTTACATTTGCTTAATCATCCTTTTGTTTTTTCCTGAAACATTTTAGAGTAAATTGCAGCATAATGCCCCAGTCTCTCTAAATACCTCAGTGGGCATTTTCTTTCTCTTTTTAAATTAAAAATTATTTTTTTTCTTTTTCTTGCCCTCTTTTTATTCTTTTTTTCTACGTATTTTCTAAAATAATGACTTTCACATAACCACAGTACTAGCACAATAAAAAAATTAACATTGATACAATATTATTACTTAATCTACAGATATGCAAATGCAGTCAATTGTCCCAATAATGCCCCTTTTTAGCATAAGAAAATGTTGTTTTCTGGCTGGGGATCAGTTGTCACCTCTATAGTTTCCTTTTGTCTGTAGGATTTTCTCAATCTTTCTTTGTCTTTAATGACCTTGATGATTTTGAATAAAGCAAGCCAGTATTTCATAGATTGTCCCTCAATATGGGTTTGTCTGCTTCCTCAAGATTAAAATCAGGTTATGTGTATTTTTAGTATGACGAATACGACAAAATTGGTTAGTGTTTTTCTTAGCACACAATCTGGAGGCACATAAAGCCTATTTGTCTAATTTCTGGGGATTCTTTTATGTTCATCCCCATATGAAACAGTGACCTGTAAAGTTCTCGCGTGAAGTTTCTATTTCGCCCTTTGAAATAGTATCTGGTCGGGAGATAATTTGATACTAAGTAATGTAAACAAGTTGTTTCTCATGGTAGTTGCTCCCCCTCCTTTTGCCTAAGGTTACAAAGACACGGGAGACACAGTAGGGTGTCCGCACTGATGGCTGCATTTCCCAGGGCCGATTTCTCTTTTCCTCGCTAATTGCACTGGCACTAATAATTACACAGTGAATGGCTACTTCTTCCATGACTTTTTTTAAATCTCAGCAGTTAGCAAGGTGTATTGTAATTAACCAGCTTACATGTTTTTCTTTCCCATTGACTGTGTGTTCATTGAGGATAGGTATCATGGTTACTGTTTTTCTATTTCCAGTGGCTAGCACATATTAGGTGCTTGGAAAATGCATGTTTGAATTAATAGTCGGGAGTAGATACTATGGAAGGGTTACGAGCCGGCCTGGGGAGGGCACTTTTCCTGTTCGAAAGGGAAGCGAGCGCAAGGGCGGCATAGGGTGTGGCTAGCGACGTCACTCTGCGAAGGGACCCATGGGTCTGGAGCGCCTCTTTGGTCTCAGGGCCGAGGGATTCCGCGGAATGGGGAGGATCGTGGGGCGAGAAATCGAAAAGTGAACTCTCAGCTCCCGGCATTCCCAGTGGGCGGTGCTCCCCTTTGACCCTTCGCTCGCGTGCTACACATCCGGGCCTCTGCTACTAGTAAGAGGAAGATGGCGGCCGCAACTGTGGTGGTTCCTGTAGAGTGGATAAAGAACTGGGAGAAATCAGGGAGAGGCGAATTGTGAGTGTCCAAGCTGGAGGCGGGCGCGCGGCCAGGCTCGGCCCGGGTATTAACCACGCTCTCTCATGTGAGGGGAGGTTGTGGTGGTGAAGATGTGCCCCCTCCCCCATACTGGCGGCGGGGGTGGATGGCTGGGAGTTTCGAACTCGGGGAGAAGAGCTTGCTGTTACCGCCGCCGACCTCCTTCCTTCCCTGGCCTCCCCAAAATCTCCCACCGTATTCCGCTTTCCTTTAGCCTCTTGGCTGAACTCCAGTTTCATCCCTGAGCTTCCGCTAGGTCTTTTTTTGTCCCCCTCTTCGCTTTAGCTCACTTGAATCCTTTCTCTTTACGGGGCCGCGCCGGGTGGGTTCGGACTTTCCATCCCTCTCTGTCCCATTTCTTCATTCTCCACCCGTTCGACTCCGCAGTTTGGAGCCTGTCGCCTCCTCTGCCCAAAGTCGGAGGAGGGAGAACCATCCCGGACTCCCTTCCCTCTTCTCCCGCCGTCGTGAAGCCCGGGGCATTTTGAAGAGCCCCGATTGGCACCTCTCGTCCTCCGGGGGAGCGGTCTCTTGGATTGTCCCGGCCTCGTGCGGCTCTGTTGGCCGTGGGAGAAGTATAGCAGGAACTGCCACTTTCCCCGAAGACCTACCGGCATTTCTTTGCTCCGTTTTTTTACCTTAGAGCCATTTCTTTTAACTTAACTTTCGCCATTAAATGTTTCCTAAACCCCATTTTGTCCTGGGACCACGAGTAATTTTGGCAACTCTCCAAGGTTCTTGGGTACCTAGAATAACGCGTTTCCTTTAGTCATAAAACTCCCCCCCCCCCAGTAATACAGAAAACAGCAATTTGCCATACCCGCGGTTTCGCCCAAAATTTCAGCGCTCTCGGAGAAAAAAATATTGTTTAAGTAGCAGAACAAACCCCAGATTAAAAAAGTAATACATTCTGATTTTCTTATTTGAGTTGCTTTATTAGCTAAGGCTCAACCCTGTATGAGTTAGCCCATTAGCCATTTTTACCATCGTCCTCCCTCCTCCCCCAAGTAATTAGTTTACTGTTGCTAATGTAGGAGATACGAATCTTTGGAATTTCGTTACTTAGAACGTAATACGTGGAACGTGTTGCCCGATCTTGCGCGTGTCGTATTGTGCCCCCCGCCCCCCTCCCCCCGCTCCCCCTACACTCGCACTGCTTTACAAGTCTTAATAGTGTGAGCTCTGGAATTGGATTGCCTGGGTAAGCGGCATTAGCCACTTTACTGAGTGACCTTGGGTAAGTTCCTTACACTCTTGACAGTCTCAGTAAATTTGGGAATAAGTACTCAAAGGATTGTTGTGAAGACTAATGCCTGTGGAGCACTTGACTTACAATAAATGTTTAACTGATATCTATTAAAAGTAATATACCAATCTTTAGATATTTAAACTTCCTGGACAGTTCTTTCACATAAAAATCTGTACTACTCAGGTGAGCAGTTAATTGGTCTCTGACTCTTTCATGTGTACTGTTTGTACTCAGCTAATTAAAAGACCCTTGAAGAGTGGGAACTGTCTCATTTATTTTGGTTCAATTCTGCCCCCACCCCCAGCCTTTCTAGCATATGCTTGGAGTGCATAATTGGCTTATTAACTAACAGAAATTTATTTGATAAATATTCATTTTTGACTGTTTGGAGCATTTTCCAAATCCTTGTACTGCTAGTTAACAAATAGCTATTAGGTCCCTTGTGTGCATGAAGGCAGGATGGGAAGTTACCAAACTAAGCCAAGCCAAACCAACCTAACCCAACCCAAACCATTATCATCTTTATCTATATTAGATTAGTATGTCCCCCTCCCAAAATTATAAGTCAGTTCAGTGTTTTGTTTACTTTTAAAGCCACCTTGGTTATTTTGGTATTGTCATTTTTGTAGATTATCATCTTCCTCCTTCCATCTGTTTTTGACAGTTTTACTATTATGACTCCCACCTTGGAATGAATGATTTTAGGGCTAGGAGGTTTCTTGTGACACAAAGAAATGCTGCTTGGCTTCTGACTGGCAGTCGCTGGAGAAAAAGCTCATGATGTAAGAGGTTGAAATACCTAGTCAAAATGGAGTTTTAGATTTACTTTATAGTTACATGACCTAGTGGTCCTAGTTCTTGTGTTTGAAGAGCAGCTTCAAAACAGCATTAGAACTTATATGTACATAGTTATTGCATGGCTTATGGAATGTAGTTTGAATTACAGTAGATCCAAATAAATATAGTCAATTTTATAATTCTGTTACATGAAGAGATTAAAGTTCTATTTGTGTGATATAATGAAGTATTTTAAATAGTCAAAACACATCACCATTCAGTAGTCTTCACTTGTTTGATCTCTTTGCCCTCTTTTAAAACTTAGTTGCATATAGTCTAACTTTGGATATTTTGTATCTTGCTAAAGATAGATGTTAGCATTTTCATTTTATTAGAACAAATGGTGTAATTATATTACAAAATCCTTTCCTTTGCTTGAAAACAGGGTCTCCTAAAAATAAACTAGCAACTGGAAATGAAAATGAAGTTAATGTACCACTAAATTATTAGCGAATCAATTTATAGATTTGACTTTTAGAATATGAGCAATATTCAAAATTATATCTTGAGTGGATTTTTCCTTTCTGGTAAGGTAAATTAGCAGGTGAGCTTTAACTTGATGGAAAATTACCTTTAAAAAAATGCATGAGGTATTTCATGAGATTCATTTATTGTCTGTTTCTTCTTACTGTTATAAAAGTCTGTATTCTGGGAGTTGTAGTCAACTTCAGCCTAATAGGGATAAAATAACATATGAGATGTATGGAACACTTTAAAACTTTAAGAGGGAAAACTCTTAATTGTGCCTCATGAAAAGCAACTGTTTATTAAGATGGGAAGTCTTGGCTTTGAAGAATAAATTTTGTTAGGAAATTAAGTAGGAAAAAAACCTTGTTTCCTATCTGAGTAATCCATTGCATACCTAGCTAGATAACCTATTCTTTCCAGAAATGCTGATTATATTTTTAATGGTAAATTAAAGAACTCTAAAGATGATTTTTCAAGAGATATCAAAAGGATGAAGGAGAACTACCAAAACACAATTAAGTGTCCTTTCCAGCAACACTTAGAGCCACTCTTACAAGTTGCACACCTAAATACCAACTTTCAAGTTTTGACATAAGCAATATACCATATTTTTCGCTCCATAAGACACAGCTGAGCTGCCTGGACCCGCTCTCCTTCCATGCAGTCCCTGCTTTCTGATCTGGCTGCAGGCTTCTCCACGGCATCATTAAGGTCCCCAACGTGCACTCTTCTTTGCAGTATTTGCTCCATCAGACGCACACACTTTTCCCTCCACTTTTTTTTGGGGGAAAGTGCGTCTTATGGAGTGAAAAATATGGTAATAGATTTAATCACTTTAATTTTGGAATTAGAGCTTTAGTTTTTTGATGATTTTATATTAACATGGGAATTGCCATGATTAAGCTAGTAAACTTGCATGTACTGGTAGATCCAAAATTCTGTTTTTAGTAGAAATCATTAACACAGCGAATTCAACATTTCTTTGTGTCACAAGCAACCGTAATGTAGCATTCATGTTCCAAGCTCTTAATTTGAAGATAGCCTCATGTCAATGCTTTCTATTTTGAAATACTTATATTTGTTGAATATCATCTGTTGGTTTGAAGAACTTAATTCTTTTTCTTTTAAAACTTTACATATTAATTAGAATTTTTAAGTCTTATTAATTATTGGTAGTTATAATAAGGGTTTAAAATTTAATTGCCAAATGTTTTGGCTGCTCTTTTTATTCTGCTACTAAATTATTTTACACATTCAAGAATTTAAGTACATTTGGATGTTCACTAAATGTTGTGTGACCTGAATTTTTGGGAAGGAAGTAGAAGGGGGGAGTTTATGGCAAATAATCATTCTAAGAAATTTTAGTCTTGGCAGTTGAATCTTTTTTCTTCAAATGTGCTCTAAATTCAGCTGAAGCTCTATCTGAACTTTCTTCATGTCTTAGTTTTCATTTGGCATTTATTTTCTCAATTCAGTCTATATTCATGAGTTAAATATAAGTTTTAGTCTGTTTTCCTGGTAAGAGAAATGCATTCTTTTTAAATATTGTTGTAGTAATATCAGATTTTCTATGCTATTGCTTTCTTTGTTTGTAGAAAATTAAATTATTCTACAATGTTTAAATATTAAGGTAGAGTGAATGCTATTAATGTAGTTGTGTGCAGGGACTTCTGTTGTCTTTTTAAGCATTTATCTTTCCCCCTTATAAAATTCATGCTTTCATTTTCATAAATTTATGTTTCAAGATAAAACTAAATGTCCCAATACTAATTTTTATGAGTTACGTCTCTTTTATTTTTAACAGTTTTTTTTTTTGAGGTAGAGAGATACAGAGACAGAGAGAGAGCAGAACTGGAACTCCCCAGTTCAGCATATGGGTCCACACGAGCTGGGGCCGGGGATTCGATCCTCGGTCCCTGGCTCTGCAAAGTGAGCGCTTAACCCACTGAGCCATCCCGGCTTCCCCCCTCTTTTCTAACAATGGCAATAGAGACAGCACTTTGCTTAACCAAATTTAGTCTTTTTTTTTAAAGAATTAATTGAAGCATAGATTGAAGCCAACTCTGAGATGTTGGCCATAATCAAGTAGTTGAGGCTTGTGCTGTACTTCCTTTTTCTTGCAAATGGGAACAAGGTGGAAAGCTATCACCTTAAGAAGTAGTCACAATACTTAATTCCTTGACAGAACTTTGACAGATCTTTGACAGAAAGTAGGTTCTGTCTTTGTTCCCAGTGATTTGAGACAGCATCTCCACAATAGCACCAAAGTGTTATAAAAGTGAAAAAATTGTAAATAAACTCAATTATTTGGAGGTTATTAAGGGACTAAAATACTTGAATTTGGACTGAGGCAGACTATTTTGTTATTTTTAAAGCCACATTAAAATGGGCAACTGTTTGTTTCTTCCTAATCATTTAGGATAGAGTACTAAAACAGTTTTCCTTTCTTTTTTTAAAGGTATTTCATTTATTTATTTATTTATTTATTTATTTATTTATTTATTTATTTATTTTTCACAGAGAGAGAGCGATACAGAGACAGAGACAGAGAGAGAACTGAACTCGGGGAGCTCCCAGTTCAGCATATGGTTCCTCACGGGCCGGGCCGGGCCGGGCCGGGATTTAATCCCCGGTCCCTGGCGCTGCAAAGTCAGCACTCAACCCACTGAGCCATCCCTGCTTCCCCTTAAAAACAGTTTTAACAGGTGTAGTAAGACATGTAACATGCAGAAACAGAATTGTTTCTTTAAGGATACTTCATGATCTGTTAGTGGATTACTTAGGGAGAAGACCACATACAAATCTACTGATTGGAGGAAATTTCTTAGTGATTGTTTTTAGTTTTCCTCCTATAGCTATAGGAGAACTATTTTATACTAGAGAAATAAAAGTATCTGTTATGCAAGTAAATTGCCTTATTGTAATAACACCTCAGTGATTCCTTACACAATTTGAGCAAATCTTTGAGATGCTATTTAATAGTTTATGATGACATCATCTGCATCCTAATGAATATGTTTGTGACCTTGTAAATGACAAGATGCAATTATATTTCAATAATTTCTGAAAATTATGTAACAATGACTGTACCATTAGATTAGGTAGGATTTGAAACACTGACATTTTCCACTCCCCACTAGAAGAATTATTATGAAAGACATATGCATTAAGCATGCATTAAGCATGTTAAAACAAATAGAAAATGAAGCCACTGAAAATGTGAATAAGCACAATTATTCACCATAAGGGAGAATAGTTGGCCTTGCTTTTTAGTAGCCTGGGTACAAAGGGAAAGATGAATTACTTGATTCCATTAATTCCTCTGTCAAAGACATAATTTCTGCTACTATATTCTAAGGGGAATTGAACCCATGGAGACAGTGAGAACTACAAGGGAGAATTGTTTTAATACTTTATAGCAAATATTAAAGCAGTCTTGATATTGATACACTTTCTTGCATATTTACTTTCTATTAAAAAAAGAGCTAGATTGTAAAAATTTTAAATTATATTTTCTGATGCTAGTCTGTGAAGTAGATGATATTTCTGTGTTGCTTATTGGAAGGAGGATTGATTTTGGTTTCTGTTCCAGGTAAGTTTGTGGTAGGTGTAACATACTTGGAGAAATTAGAGGCTTTACCACTGTCCTCAACACATTGGAAGGTCTGCCTAGTTCTCCAGGGAAGTAGTTGAAAGTACTTAGGGTCAAACTGAAATCAGTTTATCTTACCATCTAATGTGTTCTCTGAAAACTTTTTCTTTTTAAATAGGTGTTGGTTAAAAACTAATAACTGAATGAGATTTTCAGACTGTGAAGATTTAATTTAGTAATTAGTCTCCATTGTCAAGTCCTTTTTATTCTTTGGTTTTGAAAATAATTTTCTGAGACCTTCATGTGAATTGTTGACCAAAAAAGTTTACTTTGATGTTTACCTTACACTACTCAAGCGATGATGAGATATTTAAATAATCAAAAGACAGATAGGCAAGCTTCAAGGTTTGGATAATACACAAAGTAGATCATCTTTGTGGATAATTATAATGTGGTATCATATTTCACTTTAGTTGTGATATATAAGTATACTCCATAATTTTAAAAATACTTGTTTGTTGACTATTGAAAAAGGATTGCTAGACATAAAAGAATAAAACATATGCCTTCATTGGCTCTTTGTTTTTTTTTTTTTGTTAGAGCCTTGTACATCTTGTAATAACATATTTTTCTAAATTGTAAAATTGAGAAAAAATATAGAAAAATGTGTAAAGCCTGAATACAGAGCATAAAGAATCTCTAAGATGCACACCTATGTAACTTACACCAAGGTCAAGACAACATAACCTCTCTTGCTAATTGTACCCTTTTTAATCTCCCCAAGGTAGCCATTATCCTGATGTTTATGGTTTTCTGGTCCTTGTTTTTATGTACTTTTAGTATCCAGTAAGTTTAAGTTTGTTCTTCGTGGACTTCATATAAATGGAATCAGAAGTGGTGTATTCTCTCGTACCTGGCTTCTTTTGCTCAGTATTGTGTCTTTAGGATTCATTCATGTTTTTGTATAACTATACCACAATTTGTTGATCTCTTGGGCTATTAATAGACAAGTTTGTTGTTTTCAGTTTTTGGCTATTACCAACAGCTCCAATAGAAACATTATACAAGTATCTTGGTGTATACAGGCATGTGTTTTTGTGGGCTATATACTTCAGTGTTGAATCCCTGGATTCTAAATTGTGAATAACCTCAGCTCCACTTGATATTGCCAAAATAGTTCAAAATATATGAGGTCTGACAATTTTGCGAACTTACCACCGTGTACTTATGTTGGCAACACTGTATAAACAACTTTGTAAGGTTTCATAACCTTGGTTTATCAGTGTCTCACAGCTGTGTTTGTGTCAATGTGTGGCAGTATATTGTTGAGTGCTGTTCATTATTGTGAATTTTTGTATGCTGTGGAGAGAATGTTGGAGCTTGAATTAGAGCAACGAACGAACATTAAATTTCTTGTGAAACTTGGCAAGAGTGGAAGTGAAATCAGGGACGTGTTCTAAGTTTATGGGGATAATGCTATGAAGAAATGGCAGAGTACAAATGGATTAAATGTATTTCTGATGCGAGAGAAATCATTACTGATGAAGAGAGGTCAGGGCAGCCAGTAATGAACAGAACTGATGAAAACATTGCAAAAATGCATTGAACTGTGAGTCAGAATCATTGGTTGACTGTGAGAAGTGTGGCAGACCAAGTAAATATTGATAGAGAAACAAAAATCTTAATTGAAAATTTTGGCATTGGAAAGATGTGTGCCAAAATGATCCCAAAGGAGCTTACCATTGAACAAAAGCAAAGGAGAGTCAAAGTTTACCAAGACCTTTTTGGAGAGGCAAGATGATGTTTTGGGCTGTGTTATCACTGGTGATGAAATTCAGTGTACCAGTACAACCCTGAAACAAATTGTCAAAGTGCACAATTGAAGTCATCCAATTCTCCACAACCAAAAAAGTTCCATCAGTCCAAATCAAGAGTTAAAACTATGTTGCTATCCTTTTTTGATATTAGAGGGATTGTTCATGATGAATTTGTACCAACAGGACAGTCAACCAAGTTGCCTATTTGGAAGTGCTGAAAAGGCTGTGTAAAAAAGTTAAGACAAAAATGACCTGAACTTTCCCACAACAACTCATGGCACTTGCATCATGACAGTGCACCAGCTCACACAGCAATGTCTGAGGTGAGGGAGTGTTTAGCCAGTGAACAAATAACTATTGGAACACCCTCCCTAGTCACCTGATCTGGCTCCCAATGATTTTTCTCTTCACCCAAAGGTAAAGGAAATATTGAAAGGAAGACATTTTGATGAGATTCAGGACATCAAGGGTAGTAGGATGATGGCTTTGATGGGGATTCCAGAAAAAGAGTTTCAACATTTCTTTTCTTTTTTTTAACAAATTTGGAACAATGTTTCTTAATATTTATTTATTTATTTATTTATTTTTGACAGAGAGTGAGAGAGAGATATACAGAGACAGAGAGAGAACTGAACTGGGGGAGCTCCCAGCTCAGCATATGGTTCTGCACGGGCCGGGACCGGGACTCGATCCCCGGTCCCCGGCGCTGCAAAGTGAGCGCTCAACCCACTGAGCCATCCCGGCTTCCCCTGAACATTTCTTTGAAGGAGGAAGCTGGGATGGCTCAGCAGGTTAAGCTCTTGCTTTGCAGCCCCAGGATCTGAGGATTGAGTCCCGACCCTGTCCTGTGCAGACCCATATGCTGAACTGGGGTGTGGCCCAAGTTCGGTTTCTGCTGTGCCAAGCTTCCCATGTATGGGAGGTCCCCGGTTTGGCTCCCAGCTTGTGGGGGTGTGCCTCCCATGTGGGAGGTCCCTGGCCTGGTTCCTGCCCTGCACAGCCCTGTCCCCACCTGTGGAATGAAACTTTGTCAAAGACTGATGATGTACAGCTATGGAGACTGCTCTGGGTTCTCCCTCTTCTCTCTCTCTCTCTCTCTGTTAAAAACAATAAAATAAATCATTAAAGAAATGTTTTTGAAGGATGGACTAGGTGCTGGTGTTGGTGCATAGGTTCCCAAGGGGAATACTTTGAAGGTGACCATAGTGATACTCGGCAATGAGGTCTGTAGCACACTTTCTAGGATGAGTTCACGAACCTAATTGTCAGACCTTGTATTCCTATCAGCAGTGTTTGAGAGTTCACCTTGCTTCTCATCCTGGATGTTATTTAATATTGTCAGACTTTAAAATTTTGTCTGTATGGTATGAAAGTAATGGTATTTTATTTAGGCTTTCATTTTTTTCTTTCTGTGGGCATCTTTTTATATGTTATTGGTCATTCTTATTTCTGATTTCTTGTGAAAGGCTTCTATTTCTTTTTACCACTTTTCTGTTGGATGGCTTGCATTTCTTTCATTGATTTGTAGGATTTCTTTATATAGTTTGTGTATGCACCCATTGTGGGTTACACTGTATGTGTGGCAAATATCTTGTTATTCTTTGGCTTGCATTTGTACTATAATAATGGTGACTTTGATGAACATAATTTAATGGAGTCAAATTTATTAGTCTTTTGCTTGATGACTAGTACTTCTTTTGTGTTTACACAGCCTTTCCCCATTTCAAAATTAATGAATTTATCTTCTTATGGTTTTCTGGAAATGTATTATTTTGCTTTTCATTTTTAAGTGTTACCTAACTGTGGTTGATTTTTATGTTTTCTGTGAAGTAGGAGTTGCAGTATATTGTGATTGATTATAACGAAGAAAATTTAGTCTCACACAGATAGATAGTTGGTGAAAGGAGAGAAATTTTGTTTTATAAAGTAAATATTTATTTATTTATTTATTTATTTATTTATTTATTTATTTATGACAGAGAGAGAGAGAGAGAGAGAGAGAGAGAGAGAGAGAGAGAGATACAGAGACAGAGAGAGAACTGAACTGGGGGAGCTCCCCAGTTCACCATATGGGTCCGCACGGGCTGGGACCGGGATTCGATCCTCAGTCCCCGAGGCTGCAAAGTGAGCGCTCAACCCACTGAGCCATCCCTGCTTCCCCTAGGAGAGAAATTTTAATAACCATTTCAGATAATTGTAGAAATTCTTTGATAGCATGTCAAAATTCATCAAGTGGTAGTTTCTTTTCTTTTTAAGATTTATTTTTATTGTTTTTGACAGAGAGAGAGAGAGATAACATACAGAGACAGAGACAGAGAGAAGGGAGAGGGCCCAGAACAGTCTCCAGAGTTGTACATTATTTGTTTTTCCACATAGTTTCATTCCACAGGTGGGAGTGGAGCTGCACAGGGGAGGAAATGGGCTGGGGTCTTCACCCCGGTAAGAACTGAACTGGGGCACTCCCCAGTTCAGCATATGGGTCCACATGGGCTGGGGCCAGAATTCGATCCTCTGTCCCCGGGGCTGCAAAGTGAGCACTTAACTCACTGAGCCATCCCGGCTTCCCCAAAAACACATTCTTTAGTATCATCACTCCAGTAATCAGAAAACTTTTTTATGAATTTGGAACTAGTTAAATCCATGGTGGCAGATACAAGGTTACCAAAATTCTAATTTTTGTTTGAAATCTTACATTTTATCATTGACAACAAGTAGTTTTTTTTGAAATGACTGGCTCATTTGCCTCAGTTTTTAGAAAATGCCTGCCAAACACACAGTCTGAATAACCATAGTTTGTCAGTTGTTCTTTCAAGTAAAAATGGTATTCATTGAAAAAGCATCTAGTTCAGCTTAGAACTCAAATAATTGCATATGTGATTTTCTAGAGACAACCATAGTATTTGGGTGTGGCAGAAAGGCTTTATGTGCACTTCACATTTTGTCATATAGTATGAAAAATATTCATACATGTTCAGAGAAAGATGTTCTCAGGGCTCCAGATTTATTAAAATTAATATATTTTTTAAAAGATTTATTTTATTGATTTTTGACAGAGAGAGACAGAGAGAAGGGGGAGGGCCCAGAGCAGTTTCCATAGTTAACATTAGTTTTCCATATAGTTTCACTCCACAGGTGGGCACGGGGCTGCGCAGGGCAGGAACTGGGCCAGGATCCTCCCATATAGCCCTGGCAAGAACTGTACTGGGGACACACCTCAGTTTAGCATATGGGCCCATCTGGGCCAGGGCCGGAATTCTATCCTCGGTCCCCGGGGCTTCAAAGCAAGCGTTTAACCCGCTGAGCCATCCCAGCTTTCCCAAAATTAATATTTTTTACTACTTCATTCAGGGCATTTAGTTTATTGTCACTAAAAATATAATGTGAGATTAACCTTAACAAAATTTTAAGTGAATGATATTCTTATAACATCGCTTAAAGATTAATTTTATTGTTTGACAGAGAGAGAGAGAGAGACAGACAGACATACAGAGACAGAAGTGGGAGGGCCCAGAGCAGTCCCCATGGCCACACATCATTAGTTTTAACATACCGGTAGTTTCATTCTACATGTGGATGTGGGGCCATGCAGGGTGGGAACCCCAGGGGCCTCCCACAAGGGTGGCATGCCCCTGTGAACTAGGGGCCTCCCACATTGGAAGCACACCCCAGTTCAGCACATGGGTCTGCATGGGCCAGGTCTGGGGCAGGGACTCGATCCCTGGACCCTGCAACTGCAAGGCAGGAACTCAACCTGCTGAGCCATCCTGGCGTCCTTGTATTTGTATAATATTGATAAGCACAGTGTTGTACAACAGATCACTAGATCTTTTTCATCGTAAATGACTGAACTTTTATACCCATTAATCAGCAGTACCCCATTTCTCTTTCCCTAGCCCCTGACAACCACCTAAACTCTACTTTAGATACCTCATATAAGTGGAATCATGCAGTATTTATTCTTCTGTGACTGACTTATTCACTTAGTATACTGCCCTCATGGTTCATCCATGTTGTAGTATATGGTAGGATTTCTTTCATTTCTTTTTTTATTTTTCATAGAAGAAAGCATTGGTACTAAACTTTTATTTATTTATTTATATTTTTAAAAATTGTTTTTGACAGAGAGAGAGAGAGAGAGAGAGAGAATAGAGATACAGGGACAGAGAGAGAACTGAACTGGGGGAACTCCCCAGTTCAGCACATGGGTCTGCACGGGCCGGGGCTGGGACTTCATCCTCAGTCCCTGGGTCCCTGGAGCTGCAAAGTGAGCACTCAACCCACTGAGCCATCCCGGCTTCCCCTCTTTCATTTCTTATGATTGAATAATACTCCATTGTATGTGTTAACCACATTTTTTTTTTTTTGCGCATTCATCTGTGGATGGACATTTGAGTCATTTTTTGCATCTTGGCTATTGTGAATAATGCTGCAGTGAACATGGGAGTGCAAATACCTCTTTGAGATCCTGATTTCAACTCTTGAATAAATACCTGGAAGTAGGATTGCTGTGTTATATGGTAGTTATGTATATTTTTTGTGGAACTTCCAAACTGTTTTTCATAGTAGCTGCACCATTTTATATCCCACCAACAGAGCACAAGGGTTCCAGTTTCTTCACATCTTTCTCAACACTTATTTTCTGTTTTTTGTTTTTTTAGGTCATGGTTGTTGTTTTTTTTTTTAAGATTTATTTTATTGATTTTTGACAGAGAGAAACAGAGATAGAGAGAGACAGAGAGAAGGGGGAAGGCCCAGAGCAGTCTCCATAGTTGACATAACGTGCATCCATCATTATTCTAACAGAGTATTTTCACTGTCCTAAAAAGCCTCTGTGCTCTGTCTTTCATCCCCACTCCAGCTCCCAAACCCTGTCTCTAGCTTTGCCTTTTCCATATGCCATATACAGTAGACTCTCAGCTAACTGGAACCCATGGGGATTGGTAAATGCTGGATAAATGTAAGTAGACTGTTAACTGGAACTCAAGCAACTGGTACTGTAAAGTAACTGGCAAAAACACAAGCAACTGGGAAAAGTTTTTTGCCAGTTGCTTGAGAGTGCTGGTTGCTTGATTTGCAGTTAATTGAGAGTCTACTGTAGTTCTATTTTAAATTTTTGGAGGAGCCACTATACTGTTTTGTATAGTGGCTGCACTGCACCAATTTGCAGTCCTACCAGCAGTGCACAAGGGTTTCCTTCTCTCCACATCCTCTCCAACACTTGTTGATTTATTGATGATAGCCATTCTGACAGAAGTGAGGTGGTATCTCAGTTTTTTTAAAAGATTTATTTTACAGTTAGAGAGAGAGAGAGAGAGAGAGAGAGAGAGAGAGAGAGAGAGAGAGAAAGAAAGAGAAAGGGAGAAAAGGGAGAAAAGGGAGAAAGAGGGGAGGGCCCAGAGCAATCTCCATAGTTGTACATTAGTTTTCAATATCATTTCATTCCACATTGGTGGGCGTGGGGCAGTGCAGGGTGGGAACTGCACCCAGTGCCTCCCACATGGGAGGCATGCCCCTGGTATGTGTCTGTATGGGCCAGGACTTGATCCTCAGACCCTGGAGTGCCAGGTGAGTACTCAACTCGCTGAGCCATCCTGGCATCTCCTCATTGTAGTTTTTTTTTTTAAGATTTATTTTATTGATTTTTGACAGAGAAACAGAGACAGAGAGAAGGGGAGCGCCCAGAGCAGTCTCCATAGTTGACATTAGTTTTCCTTATAGTTTCACTCCACAGGTGGGAACGGGGCTTCGCAGGGCAGGAACTGGGCTGGGAGCCTCCCACATAGGTCCCGGCAAGAACAGAACTGGGGGCACTCCCCAGTTCAGCATGTGGGTCCTCATGGGCCAGGGCCGGGATTCGATCTTCGGTCCCCGGGGCTTCAAAGCGAGTGCTTAACCCGCTGAGCCATCCCAGCTTTCCCTCATTGTAGTTTTTTATTTGTATTTCTCAGATTGTTAATGATGTTGAGCATCTTTTCATATGTCTATTGGCTATCTGTATGTCCTCTTTGGAGAAATGTATTCAGGTCCTTTGTTCATTTTTTAATTGGATTGTTGTTGTTTTTTTGGTGTTCAGTTGTATGTGTTACTTTTTTTTTAAGATTTATTTTTATTGTTTTTGACAGAGTGAGAGAGAGATACAGAGATAGAGAGAAAGGAGGAGGGCCCAGAACAGTCTCCATAGTTGCACATCATTGGTTTTTCCAAATAGTTTCATTCCACAGGTGGGCATGGGGTTGTGCAGGGCAGGAGCCAAGACGAGGGCTTCCTGCATGGGAGGCATGTCCCCATGAGCCGGGTACCTCCCACATGGGAAGCACGCCCAGGGGCGGGAGCTGAACCAGGGGCCCCCTACTTGGGAAGCTCACCCCATTGAGAACTGAACTGGGGGTGCACCCAAGTCAGCATATGTGTTGGCACAGGCTGGGCTTGATCCTTGGACCCCAGGGCTTCAAAGCGTGTGCTCAACCTGCTGAGCCATCCTGCCATCCCCAACACCGATAGTTTCAAAACTATGCCTTGCAAATGTTTCCTGGCTATATCACATTTTCTTCACTTTGTGTATAATGAAACTGTATGTGAAGAAGACAGAATATGAAAAGGACAAAATGTAGTTGACTCTTTGAATAATAAGTTTGAAATAATTATATACTCTGGATGAACAATTATGTACTCCAGATGAAGATGTCTCCCTAGGTAAGTCACTGATGAAATTCAAAGGATGGCTGTGGTACGTGCAATTTATAGCTATCAAATGTGTCACATATGGAATCAAAGTTTACAAGTTATGTGAATTCAGTACTGGAGATTGTACTCAGAAATGTTAAGTTGAAAAATAAATAATAATTTTGGCTCACATAGAATTGTATTTAATTTGTATGTCAAGGGATTACTGTATTTTGAGTTTACATTTGTATTATGGTTTAAGATAAGTGTCCAGTTTCATTGCTTTGCATGTGAGACTATCTGTAATTCTGTTGAAACTTTCTAGTGATTTTTTAAAAATTGTTTTTGACAGAGAGAGAGAGAGAGAGAGAGAGACAGAGACAGAGACAGAGACAGAGAGAACTGAACTGGGGGAACTCCCCTGTTCAGCACATGGGTCCACACGGGCGAGGGCCGGGATTCGATCCTTGGTGCTGCAAAGTGAGCGCTTAACCCACTGAGCCATCCCGGCTTCACCATTTAGTGACTTTTTTTAGTGTAGGTATTACCGGTACATTCTTTAGCTCCAAAACTTGATTGGTTCTCTCTCTTTTTTGCGTGTGTATATCTTCTGTCCTTTTGTTGAAATTCTCTTTTTGTTCTTGCATCAGTTTCTGAAGATTGATGAGTGTCTTTATGATACTTAAATTCTTTGTCAAATAATTCATGTACCTCTAATTCTTAAGAGTCAGTTTCTGGAGATTTATTTTGTTCTTTTAATTGGGTCATTTTCTCTACATTTTAAAAAAGTTATGTTCTTGTAATTTTGTGTTGGTATTACATTTGAAAAATACTCTTCTCTCCTTCTTAGTATAAGGAAAGGCCTTTACCAGTCATAGATTTTGGGTGCCTCTCAAACCTTTTTTCTAGGTATGTCTTCTCTGGATTTAGGTGTGTTGATTCCAAATTAGTAGGGCTTTCCAGAAGCTTGTACTCTCTTATTACCCGCTTGTGTCCATCTGTTGTACCATGAGTCCTCTGAAGCAGCAGCACACTACCCAGCTCTGTTTTATTCTTTGTGGCCCCAAGGCAACTACAGCACACTAGGTACCATCAGCACCCTAAGTCAGACTACACAGAAATCAGTCCCACAGGCAGTCCCCCCAAACGCTGTAATGTTGGACTCACCCATCTTCTCTTTCTCCCCTGAGGGAGAGGTTGCTGAGCTGTATTGGTCTCTGTTTCCTTTACTATGGGTTCTTTGGATCTGCATCTCAGCACCCAGCTCTATTTTTTTGTTCTCAGCAGGTCCTAGGCACATAGAGTATGCCAGGTCCTGTCTGTACTCCAAAATGTATGAGGAAGAAATTAGTCCCCCAGGCAGCCCTTCATGCCACCCAATAAGAATGTTAGATATACAGTCCAGTCTTCCTGTTTTCTCTTGATGGAGAATTTAGGAGCTGGGAGTTTCCTTCCAGTTTGTGTTGCTGTGCCAGGAGGAGGGACTGTGGTGAAAGGCTGTCATGAATTTTCCTACCCTCTTTAATGCAACTGGTTTACTGCTTGCCTTGGATGCAGGAGCTTCTTAACTCATTTCTGAAATGCTCATTAAGGGAATTGGTATTTGTATTGTTAAATGGGTGTTTCTATGGAAGGAAGGAAGGCCTGAGACTTCCTATACTGCCATCTTGCTGATGTAACTCCCACAGAAGACATTCTAAAGTGAAACTGACTTTTGTTTGTGAAAGGTCATGAAAAATATAACAAAATAATTTAATGACATCTTACACGAGACTGGCTTTATTCTTTCCTTGAATTCCTTGATCATGAAGAGCTCAGTGAGACTGTAGTGCTGCTGCCTTGATTCATGCTAAGGTGCTAGCAGTCTCATTTCCCTTTGTTTTTGAACTACTAGTACAAATGTCAGTACAGAAAAAAAAAGAGGGGGAAACAAAATCTTAGTATTATTACAAATATAATTCTGACCTTGCAGAACTCCTGAAAGTGTCTTGGGGGATCAAGGGTTTGTATCACAACTGCTACTTTATCAAACTTTATAACAGTTCCCCTCTATGCCTATTTTCCTGAGTCTTTTCTAAATAGTAATATATGGTGAATATTGTCATATGTCTTTGATGCATGTATTGAACCATAGTATGATTTAAAAAAGTTTAATGTGAATTAATTTGAACAAAATTTGTATATTTTAGGTAAACCCACAAAAATATTGATGCATTTTAATATTTTTCCATTTATATATTTAATACTATACATGTTTAAATATCACAAGACACTATTTTTAAAAAAGATTTATTGTTTGAGAGAAGGTAAGTGGGTAAGAGAGACAGAGAGAGAGAAAGAAGGGGGGGCAGATCAGCCTCTGTAGTTGTACATCATTAATTGTGACATAGTTTCATTCTACACAGGTGGATATGGGGCCACACAGGGTGGGAACTGAACTGGGGGGCCTCTCACATAGGATGTAAGAACCTTCACTGCCAGGATCTTTGGTTACCAGTTGCCTTGCAGTTCAGCATATGGGCTGGGATTTGATCCCCAGGCCTCACGATTGCAAGGCAAGTGCTCAACCTATTGAGCATCCCCCACAAGGCACTATTATTATTATTATTATATTATTATTATTCAGTTCATACTCATTTATTGTTACCCATATACTTAACCACTTTTTTCCTTATCATTTCTTCCTTTAGCGCTAAGGTTCAATGTAGGATCATTTTTATCTTGCCTTAAGAATGTCCTTAAGTTTTTCTTTTAGTGGATGAACTCAGTTATTGTTTGAAGTGCAGTCCTTATTTTGCCTTTTCTTGGAATTCTAGTTTTTGGGTATAGAATTTTAGGTTGGTAGATATTTTGTTTTAGCACCGTAAATGTATCTTTCAGCTCTCTCTGTTCTGTTGAGAAGTCATGAAGATAATACTATCTTTTTTTTCTTAGTTGCCTAAATGATTTTGTCTTTGGTTATCTGTAGATTTATTGTAGTGTGCCCAGATGTGGATTTCATTTCATTGTTGGAAAATTGAATTATTGGTTATTATTTCTTCAAATATTGCGTTTGTCCCATTTTCTCTGTTTTCTGGAATTCCAAGTGAGCATACCTATTTTCACTGTAGCCTGTATATCTGTTCTTCTTTGCTGTATTTTAGTTAATCTAATGAAGAGGTGTTCAAAATACATGTATGTTTTTCAATTTGTAAAAAGAAAATTTACTTTTTGTTTTTAAACTTTATTATTAGAAAACAATCATAGATGAAATAGCCCCAATGAAATCATAAACCAGCTTTCATAGTTGCCAACTGCTGGTCAATACTGTTTTACCTACAACTCCACCCATTTCCCCTTTCTGTTGAACTAAAAATAATTTCATCTCTAAATATTTCAGGATCTATCTCTTAAAGATGAAGTCTTTATAAAATATTCTAATTGACTTATAAGTGTTAATTTTTAAATTACTTGTTTTGAAACAGTATCCAGGTAAGAATTCATATATTGTGATTGCTGTACATTACATACATTATGCCTGTTTTACTCTGAGGGTTCCCCATTATCTTTTATTTTTCATAGTAAAATATTTGTTCAAGAGACTGAATATTGTCCTCTTGAGTTTCCCACAGTCTGAATTTAGGTTCATGCCTTTTATTTATTTATTTTTGAGACAACTTCATAGGTGGGTGGTGTATTCTTTCGTCAGGATTAGGAGGCACATAATGTTAGATTGTCTTTTGTGATGTGAACAGCCATTGATAGATAGATGCCTAGATTTTTTTATTTATTAAGGAATCTTAAAATGGTGATGTGATTCTATTCCTTCATTATTTATTAGCTAAAATAATACAATACAGAGACATTTTTACCAACTGTTACTTCATATATAAAGGCAGAATAAGTGCTTGGGTTTTTATTCTTTTACCAGTTTTCAAAATAATAAATTGATTCACTAGCATTATCCAGTTTTGACAAATAGGGTGTTTAGGTTTGTTTTATTCTCACTATAATAACGTAATGGATTTAGACATCTGATATGTTTCCAAAGATTTTTAGTTGATATAATTTGCTCTGTAAGGATCATCTATGTTAGGATTTGAAATTAATGCAGACTGTTTCTTTTTTTTTTTGTTTGTTTTGTTTTATTTTTTTTAGTTTGCATTTTTGCCGGATCCTCAGTGAAAATAAAAGCCATGATAGTTCAACTTATAGAGGTAAGAGTTTTAAAAGTATCATAGCTATTATTTTTGGCTTGGTCAAAATTAATAAATATCCTGTTTTCCATCAAGCTGTTATGAATGAAAACAAGAGGTATAAAATAGTTCACATTATATAAAGCTTTTATATGACTATATTGTAGTTAGCATTAAAACTATAGTTATATTAGGACTTTATATCTTTGTGTAAGGATGTTGTATGACCTGCGAAATGGTCATATGATAGTGCTTCGGTTTTGTAATTGTGACTTGGTGTACTCAGCTAAATCTCAGCAGTTGCTAGCTATATTAAAAATTATACAGGCTAGTTAATTATCAGTCATAAACAGAAGAGAAAAGCTAGCTTGGAAAGAAAAACTATTGTGATCTTACTTAAACTAGGTATTTCCCAGAAACTGAGGTTCAGTGCTTTTACTGAAGCTGGTTCTTTTGTTCCCAAAACTGTCTTGTTAAAGACAGTTGTCACAGAAAACATTAAACATGTTTTTATGTCACTTAGTATCAGCAAAATGACCTGGGCCATTTTTTATCTATTTTAATGTCTTGTGATTAAGATTAGAATTCCCTCAGGTCCCTTGAACCTGTATTCTTATGAGAATTTAGTTTATGCTCACCTGTTTTGTCCTAAGAGTGATTGATTTAAAAAAAAAACAACAAAA
>PVKE010023157.1:0-24882 GCA_004027555.1 Craseonycteris thonglongyai
GGATCCTGTCATTTTTTAAACTGTAGTTAGGTAAATATACCATCAATATCCAGGCATTAAAAAGTACATTTTATAACTATCTGAATAGCAATTTATATTAAGTGGCATGGATAAGTTAATGCAGCAGGGGTCCTTATTTAAATTTCAGTCACATTTACCCTGATTTGGGGCATATTTAGAGATGCTGTGGTGATGGTATTCTGAATATATATATATATATATATATATATATATATATATATATATATATATATCCAGCCATGTAATATGAAAAATAGAGGCATTTATGGCTGGATTTTTTTTCAAACAACATATATATATATGTGTATATATATATATATATATATATACATACACATATATATATACACACACACACACACAATACATATATATATATATATACATACATATATATATATAAAAATAAAATTGATGAAAGGCAATTGGTGCACTAGGGAAGGAAGCTGTGAACTTGTGTTAATAATTTAGATTATCAACCAACGTAGGTTGCATATGTGAGACTACAAGAGATGAACGGCTCCTCTAAAATCACACCTGGATGGTGCAGAGAGTCAAGTGTCAGGGGCTGATGGACCCCTCCTGATGGTGGAAGGGTGGTGAGCACACAGTGAAACACATAGGTGATGTAGGATAGAATTGTCCACTTGAAACTGCTATAATTTTACTAACTGATGCTACCACAAATTTAATAAAAAGAAAAAAAAACAGAGGTCAGAGATTGGCTAGAACAGGATGATGGGGCTGAGCATGCCAGCCACAGTGCTTCCCCTAATGCTCTCTGGACTGCACATGTCCCCTCACAGCCTCCAGGTGACATGCATGAAGTAACAGCTTCTTTCAGTCAAAAACGACAGCATCTCATTTACTCTTTTTGGAATACTAAACACAACGGCTTAAGTGATTGTGAGATCTCTTTTTTTTTCTTTTTTTATGTGATTTACATTTTAGTTATTGTTTTTACAGAAAGAGAGAGAGAGAGAGAGAGAGAGAGAGAGAGATACAGAGGTACAGAGACAGACAGAGAACTGAGCTGGGGGCACTCCAGCAGTTCAGCACATGCGTCCGCATGGGCCGGGCTGGGATTTGATCCTGGGTACCCAGGGCTGCAAAGTGAGCGCTGAACCCACTGAGCCATTTTGGCTTCCCCAATTAAAGTCTTTACTTTGGCCTATAAGGCTCAGTGCTACCTATGTAGTATCCTTTTTTTTTGAACTGAACTGGGGGCCTCACCGCATTCGGGAAGCACACCCCAGTTCAGCATGTGGGTCCGCCTGGGCAGGAGCTGGGATTCGATCCTCAGTCCTCGGAGCTTCAAAGCGAGCACTTAACCCGCTGTGCCATCCCTGCTTTCCCAAACAGGATCTAGTTTTATATATATATATATATATATATATATATATATTTTTTTTTTTTTGACCTGAGTGGGGGCTTCACCGCATTCGGGAAGCACACCCCAGTTCAGCATATAGGTCCGCACAGGCGGGGCCGGGATTCGATCCTCGGTCCCCAGGGCTTCAAAGCGAGCGCTTAACCCGCTGAGCCATCCGGCTTCCCCAAGATCTTTTAATGTTTACTGAACCTGGAAAGTTTGCTTTAAGTTATTTTTATTACATGTGAGCAGATCCCAAGAAGTTGGGTGCTTCTGAGAAAACATCCACCACAAAAGCAACACATCACCACGTTTGGTCCTTCTCCATGATAAATTACAGATTTTAGATCAGTTACAAACTTATACATCAAGTTCCATATTGACTCATGCAAATTTGTGCAAGCCTTTTTTTTTTTTTTTTTTTTTTTTCTTCCCCATGATATTAATAGATAATCACCAAAAACTATTTTTAGGCTCATTTTTTCAAGTACTTCACATATTATTTTCTTTTCAACACCTGGATATTGTTTGTCTTGTATCTCTCTCTGTCAAGAGTAATAAAGATAGGACAAGTTAGAGTTTGGTTCAATATGCATAACATTACATTACCTAGCAACCTCAGTCTTCCACATTATTGTGTATGGGCCTCCATAACGGTAAGGTACATCTGTGGAAATTATGTAGACACATAAGGAAAATTATAAAGTGTTAGAGACTATAACACAATGTGCAATTTACATAGTCATCTTTATCAAGCCTTTTGGTTTTTAAAAGTAGTACTGCAGATTACTATTAAATTATCCCAAAACTGTTATGTTTGTCACTTTTTAGATGTCTATATGGCTTGTTAAATATCAAGAATTTAGTGGTACTCAGTTGTTCATCATTAATACATTTATTTGATCAGTTAAAAAAGGTTTGAGGCTTGATATAGTGTCTGTCACCAGGTAGGAGGTGACAGTAAAAACGGTGGTTCAATGGGGCTGCACAGTATTCAACTTTATTATTAAGCTTAATGCTGTAATATAAACAGTATTTATTTGTATTAATGACACCATCTCAGGAGGCCTAGCTTCTGCCATAGAAAATAAGATTGAAAATGACATTGGTAAATAGAATACTATTTAAAAACACAGAAAGGCATTCAATTTTTTAAAAATCAGAAAAATAGGCTGTGTGAATATAAATTAGGAGTGTCTGATTGCCTGGAGAGTTTCTGAAGCTGAATATTTATTTGTGGTTGCAAAGCTAAAGAATAATCAGAAGGGAATGCTAGAAAGACCAGTGAAATGAGAGTACAGATGTTTATATTCAGAGTAGAATATAGAAAGGAGTGTTTCTTTAGGAGGACTCTTTTTATATAGGGTCAAGTAGGGACTTTACACACTAGAACTCAATTTAAAAAACATAGCATTCATATATATATTCTATTCCGATTAAATTTGAATAACTAATGAATTATGAGATATACTTGTCTACATCTTACTATTTGGAGCTAGGTAAAAGAATTAAAAATGGGAAGGCAGGGAAAGCCGGGATGGCTCAGCGGGTTAAGTGCTCGCTTTGAAGCCCCGAGGATCAAATCCCGGTTCCGGCCCAGGCGGACCCACATGCTGAACTGGGGTGTGCTTCCCGAATGCAGTGAGGCCCCCAGTTCAGTTCAAAAAAAAAAAAAAAAAAATGGGAAGGTCATCAAGATTGGTGATTCTGTGCTTTGTTAAGTATGGAAAGAGTATACTAAGGGTTCACAGGGGCAGAGTTTTTGTTGTTTGCTTGCTTGTCTGTTTGTTTGTTTTTGTTTTGACAGAAGTGGGAGGGCCCAGACTATCCTCCATAGTTGCATGTCACTAGTTTTCTACACAGTTTCATTCCACAGGTGGGGCCAGGGCTGCGCAGGGCAGGAACTGGACGTGGCCTCCTGCCTGGGGCAGGAGCTGAACTGGAGGCTTCCCACATAGGAGGCTCACGCCTGTGAGAACTGAACTGGGGGCACACTCCAATTTAGCGCACGGGTCTGCATGGGCCAGGACTGGAATGTGATCCTTGGACCTGGGGGCTATGAGGTGAGCGCTCAACCCTCTGAGCCATCCTGGCATCCCCCAGAGTTATTTTTATCCAAGGCATTCTGAAGGGACAAATGCTAGCTTATTGAAATCCAGTTAATAAATTCATACTTTATCAGCATTAATTACTGTATCCCTTTAAAAAGGTTTACCCCAGAAGTCAAGACATCCCTAAAAGGGACAGCTGCACAATAGATCAATATTAATTATTAGTATTGATAACTAGTGTTTTTTGAGAACTTACAATGTGCAGGGTATTTTAAATGCATTGTTTCAATTAACACAAATTTTATGGGCTAAGTTTTACTATTTTCTCCATTTAACCAATAAAGAAACTGACATTTACAGAACTTTCTTAATGATCTCAAATAATAAAGTGCTAATAAATGGTAGAATCTGAATTTGACTTAAGGCAATTAGATTTCAAAGTCTACAAAAGGAAACATATTATGTTTAGAGCTCACTCATCTTTTATTGGATTAATTCACTATAGTTAAAAACACATGGCATACCTATTAGTGTCTTAACCCCAAAGTCTGTTTAGATCAAATTTATTATCATAAATTAGAATAACAAATCATGTTTATCTATTGAAACAAAATTAATTGGAAATACTTAGAAAATATGGTTCTTAGAATAGTGCTCTGAATATATTACATGTTTAGTACACATTAAGGGAAAAAGAGAGGAACATGCTTGGATGCTGTGATTTTTACCTAGAAGGAAAATAATGCTGAAAAATATGTTCACCATGGAAACAACCAAAATGCCCTTCCATAGATGACTGGATAAAAAAGTTGTGGTACATCTACACAATGGAATACTACTCAGTGATAAGAAATGATGAAATATACTCATTTGTGACAACATGGATGGACCTTGAGACCATCTTATTAAGCAAAATAAGTCAGACTGAAAGAATCAGGAAACATATGACCTCACTTATAGGTGGAATATAAAACTGAAAGTAACAAAGACACAGAGACCTATGGACACACTCAATAGCTAGATGACTGCCTGAGGGAAGGGGAGGAAGGGGAGGGGGAGTGGGAGGGGAGGTGGGAGTGGGCAACAGCATTATGGACACACTCAATAATTTGGTGGTTTCCTGAGGAAAGGGGAGGACAGGAGAAGGAGAGTTGTGGGGGTGGGGATCAGGAGTGGATACTAGATATATGGTGATGGAAGGAGAGCTGATTCTGGGTGGTGAGCACATAATGCGATGCATAGGTGATGTGATGTGGACTTGTACATTCGGAAACTATCTAATTGTTAGCAATCAATGTCACCCCAGTAAATATAACAATAAAATTAAAAATATATATATGTTCACATAGGGCATGCTCTCCAATGCTCCTAATATTATATCTTGTACTTTGTTTAGTTCTTTTCAAGTCTAATCAGCTTCTCTCTGAAGTTCCCCTTCTCTTTATCTACTTCCTCCTATAAAAAAGCAATTTTCCTGTTTTTCCAATCTCTGTCTTTTGCAAAAGATCAAAGCAAAACAAACATTAATAGTGGATGGGTTCTCATTAGTTAAACACAAAATACTGTGGCATTTAGTAGTTTCCCCATGTCTATTAAACAAAAGCACACATCTTTTTCTATAATGTCATTTTCACAATTAAATATTTTATTCAATTTAAGTCAATCATTTTTCATAAATCCCCTATAGTAGAAAATGGAAATACCTTCTTAAGATTCAGTGTCTGTCCTCAAAGGGTTTACAATATGTTGAAGATGGCAGAATGACTCAAGTAAATAAATGGCAATAATAAAACACCAAAAGTTCAACAAAAGGCATGCAGACAAAGTATTAAGATGACTCAGAAGTGAGGGAAGATACATAACTAGGTAAAAATTCACATGCTTTATTTTCCATATGAAAATAGTTTAATTTTGAACCAAGCTTCATCCAGAAAATGAGTCAAAGACACTAAGAGTAAAAAGACAGTTTGAGAATATGTTACCTGCTTTAACTTTGTTATTCAAACTAATTTTTAGAGCAGATTTAGGTTTATAACAAAATCGAGAGGAAGGTACAGAGGTTTTTCTATCACCCCTTCCCCTCCACACATGCATGGCCTCATTATCAACATCACTCACCAGAATGATAGCATTTTTTTGTTTGTTTTTTGGTTCTTTCCTTGGAATTCCATCTCTCTGTTTACATCTCCCATGTGTTCTTGCATACTGTGTATGTTATCCATTAGATCTCTTAACATATTAATGAGTTGTTTTATATGCTTGGTCTGACAATTCCAGCATTCCCGATATGTCTATTTAGGATGTTTGCTCAAACTTTTGTGTTTTTTTGCCTTTTGATACATATTCATTGTACTGTTTGTTTGTTTTGATAGGGACATAATCTACTGGGTAAAGGGAACTGCTATAAATAAGCCATTAGTAATGTGTTGTAGAATGAAACAAAGCATTCAACAGTCCTATGATTAGGTCTCAGACTTTTAGTTAGCCTTCACCTCTGGACTATGAACTTCAAAAGTATTTCACAGTTTTGTTTTTTGTTTTCTTTTCTTTTTTCTCACCTCTACCCCCTTCACTGTAGGACAGCATGGGTCGTATGGGCTGGATTTGGGTCAATCTCTTACTCAAAATTGTCAGGACCTGATAGTAACCCAGAATATTAGGCCTGGTTAACCAGTTTCTCCTGAGGGCAGGCCTTGTTAATAAGACGGAGTGTTCTGGACTGCAAGCTTGTCCAACATGCCTTGGACGCATGCAGCCAGGACGGCTATGAAGGGACCCAACACAAATCCGTAAACTTTCTTAAAGCATCATAAAAATTTTTTTTGCAACCTTTTTTTTTTTTTTAACCTTGTTCGCTATGGTTAATGTTAGTGTATTTTATGTGTGGCCCAAGACAATCCTTCTTCAAACATAACCAAGGGGAGCCATAAGCATGCAAACCACTTCTAGAGTATTTCAAAATGATTTTTCTCCACTCTCCCTGTGGGCATCTGGCTGAGTTCCTCTATGCAAATCTTCGTATGTGGGGGCCTCCCCTCTGACTGGGTCCCCCTGGAGTTTTTAACTGTCAAGAGTTGTTCACACTGAGACTCACGCAATTCTTCAATTTCAGTTCAGGTTTTCCTACTCCGGCGCTTGTTCCCACAGCCATTTCTGCTTGTGACCTCTGGTCCGGTAAGCCATGACTCCTTGTGTTTGTGTGTGTATCTCTCTCTCCAGTCAGTCTTCACAACAATGCTTTTCCCAGCCTATTTCTCTCTCTTATGGTTTCAAGAGAGTTACTGGTTTTTCAAACAGTATAGCTTTTTACCCGTTAGGATGGTGACAACTTCTAGGATCCTTATAAATGGAAATGGAAATAGAAAGTTTGATTTTAATTTTTAGCAAGTATTTCACCCTTTATAATTTTTTAATATATCCATTTTTATTTTTTTACTTACAGTTGTTGTTTTTTTTAACTTTATTGCTTTTACTTCTCCCCTTAAGGTAATCAGTAGTCCTATGAAAGCAGTGCTCTTCCAATATGTGCCATTTACATTTAGAGCTAAATGGCACATATTGGAAGAGCAATAAGTAAACCACAAAAACAGATATTCTAAGATCCAGCATAGCAATAATTGAAGGATGAAGCCTTTCAGAATGGAGAGGATGACACAAATACAGATTAAATATGTATTGCGGCCCAAAGATCCTAATGTCATTGACAAAGAGGATATAGCATGTGATATTATTATAACTTTGTTAATTCATTAGTTGATGTTGCATCACAATACTAATTATTAGTTTGTCACTTGCCCCATTCTACGCAGAAATACAGCCTATGCATCTCTGCAAATATTTAAAGATAATGTCCCTTAATCCTTCATGCCCTGGCTGAATGCTCTAACATATAAAATAATATCCTTCAAAATTAACATTTATGTGCCATTATGTGAAAAGGAAACACACTAGAATTATGTGAAAAACACTCTAGAATTATTTTGAATCATTAGATCTAAAATTTAACATTTAAAGTATAAATAAAATATCATAAATATATTAAAAGTCAATCTTAAAATGAATATTGGATACTGAAATTTTGCTCTGATATGATTATGATAATGTAACTTTTTTCATTTATTTAATGGATTTAATCCTTTGCCACTATTTCTGGCTTCTGAATCCAGGAAGAAATATTTTTTTTTCTCTTTACTGGTAATTAACTGAATGTATAATTTGAATAATCATTTGTAATTAGTTCTTGGGCGTAGTTCCATACCTTTCATCCAATTCCAAAAGCCCAGCATATGTGCTGTGTTTTTGAAGTTACAAGTAGAAATGCTTATAATATGGGGGTTGGCGGTCATTCTGCTTGAAACAGAACCAGAACTTCCCTGCACCATGCCGATGTCAGCAAAACAAAATGTTCTTCTAAATTCAACAACACGCCACTTTCAGAAGAGGTAGCAGTCACCTTCACCAAATCTATCTGCGTGGTCAAGATAAGACATATCTATGGAGTCATTAAAATTTGATTAACTTCCTGTAAGAGATTCACTGAATTCCGTTAACAACCAGAATTATAGCAACAGTGCATAGTTGTTAAGGTTTGATCTCTTGGATTACTCAGAGCCTGATCTTATATTAGTTTCCCCATCTCTTTTTAGGGTAGGCTGGAGTAAGTTACTGAATTCTCTGAACTTTAGCTTCATTACGGTACGAGTAAATGGATTCAACAGAGTTTTTCTCTAAAAGGTCAAGTAGTGAATACTTTAGGCTTTGCCAGCCATAGCATCTCTGTTGCAACTACTCCTCTCTGCCTTGTAGAGCAAAATCTCCCATAGACTGTATGTAAACAAATGCATGTGGCTACTTTCCAATACAACTTCATTTATTAATACATAATTTGAATTACATACAATTTTCACATGTCAAACAATAGTATTCTTCCTTTGTTATGTTTCAACCACATAAAAAGTTACAAAACATCCTTAGATCAGAGACCACACAAAAACAGGTGGCAGCCCAGACTCATGGGCCATAGTTTGACAAACCCTAATTCATTCAATGGGCATAATTTTAGTATCTCCCTTATGGAGCTCTGATAAACAGTAAGAGAGATAATAAAAGTAAAGTTCTTGGCTTATTTATCCTATACAATTTTTATTCAAGTAAGTGTGGTTTCTATAGACTAGTCATCTTGGGAGCTAATATCTATTTTTCAACCGTGTTGTTATTCAGAATAGTTTTGTGTACCTCTTTGGAAAGTGGCTTAAGAGACTGTGTTAGACCCTCCTACTTGCTGAGAACTTGGCCACATCAGCCAGCAGGAAAAATAAGAACAAATGCACAAGATGAAATAAAATAAATTAGATTTGTAGCCAGCCCCTCAGTGCCACCGGGCTGGGGTAATTCTAGGTTTCAGACAGGCCAGCAACAATGCTGAAAGAAATACAATTCAGTGGGTTGAACAAGGTAGCAGGGGTCATTCACATCAAGAAGTGTTCAAGTCAGTAAGTCTATAATACAATGTATCCTCATATAAATACATTCAGAATTAGTCAAGTGAGCAAGGACGCAATCCACTGTGGTTATGTGATATGCTAAACTCAAAAATGCAATATTAGACACAGAGGACAGAGATTGACATTAGACATGACTTGATGTATATTTAGTCTCCAGTTCAACAAGGTACCCCACGTGCCAAGTTTACAGCAGTCAAACTCATTCCATCGGTGAAGAATATTGATCTTGAGTGGTGCAGGAAAGATGGTAGGGATTTAAAATTAAATAAGTATAGGCCAAGCAGTGCACTGTTACTTGCACATATAATATCCCATTTAATCCCTACTCAATAACTGACAGTATGTGTTACTTCCATTTTTATTTAAAAAAAAGTAAGTGGTAGAGTCCAACATGGTTAGCAGGATCCAAAGCCCATTCTCTTTTATGGCAGGTAAGAAGAGGATTAAATTTTTCTCCCAAATATCCTTGTTGGCTTTTTCCCTCTTAAAGTTTTTATTGCTGAGCAGAAAGTTGAATAGTGGACTAAGCTAGTTCAAAGGAAGAACCCAAGGTCTCTAGATAAACACAGCACTGGCATTCAGACTTACCTAGATTTTTGCATTTTCTAACAAGCAATTTATCTGGTTAGGAAATTTTTATTGTTGCATAATCCATGAGTTGTCACTTGCCATTTTTTACTTCTTTATAAATATGTGAAGTATTAGTCAGAAGACAACAAAGCATGGCTTAGAGCCCTGTTCATAGTGGATGTGGAGAGTTGCTGGGAGCTAGCGTGCTTCCCAGCTTGGGTAACACCGTCCATCCCACGATGGTTGCCCTGAGACTGAGGATAGGCTAATAGGCTGCCAGATTTACCTCCAGTAGTTGGATTTCTGCCCGGCAGACCTCATCAGGCATTGGGACCCCATCTTTTATTTAAAGGAAAATAAATTGATTCAGAGTCTGCTACATTGCTTTCTGCTCAGAAATTACCATGACACAGGTTTCATGGCTAGGACATGACCTGCAACCTATGGCTGGTGAAGCCTGGAATAAGGAGGGGTCATGTTGCAGGGAGGATGTGACAGAGCTGGACAAGAAACTGTCATTGCAATTATCTGATGACTTGCCTCCAGGCAAGAAGCAGTTTCAGAGCAGATGTGGCATTATCAGTATTGAAATATGACACAAAAAGGCACCTTTGAATTAATGTTCTTTAAAAAAAAAATACAACACCCAACTTTTTATCAGCCATGCTAGAGGAATATCCTTTTTCTCTTCTCTTTTTATAAAATTATATTACAAAATTATTGTCATAGGAAGATAAAAAAAACATGCACCCCAAATTATGTGAAATACAGTATTGATAGGTGTACTAGGTTGATAAAGTTATTTTTTCCCACTTTGTAATACTTGTAATACTTAGTGGTTTAATGTTTTCAAATTTATTGAGATATCTTTTCCTCATTCTGAATAAATATGCATGTTTATATTTTTAGCCATACTTTTACAATATTTTTGTTAAAGGAGGGGTCTCTGAATTGAATATGTTTCAGGTATCACAAAACATAAATCAGTCTAATTCTAAGGGTAAGATCTCTCCATTGGCATGCCATGTTGCCCCATTCAAGCCTGCTTCTCTGATAAATAGAGATCATGTCTACTCTATTGAAAATTCTTTCATTTTTATATCGCAAATCTTTCTTTTTTACTCTACGCATTGTTAGTGGTGTGGTTGTGTCAGTTGCCCTTGTATTTCTTTTCTTGGTCATAAATGTCCTTGGAAATGGGCAATGATGAACTTACATATGGAGAGTGTTTTACTATCTGTAGCAATAGACAAGTTATATACTCTCTCAATATCTCATTTTAGAAAAATCTAGTACATAGGCTGTGTTAAACATTAAATGAAATTATGCAAAAAGGGCCTATAATAGTTTCTGGCTTGCATAAAAATTTCAGTAAACGTTAGCTAATATTCTGTTTATCAACATCATCTATATTAAACTGATTTATGAAAGGCAGGGGCTAGTTTTGGTGTTTCATTCTTTGTATATTTATGTTGGTGACAAAATCTCCAACATGGCATCAGTTAATAGATGGAATCAATAAGAGAAACAATAAAAATAAGGTACACCTATGTTCGATGAAAGTGGAATGTGCATATAGAATGATGGAGGGCACTAAAGTGGTCCATCAACTGGTCTTGAAGGCAACACCATGCTTTCGCCAAGATTAAATAGATCTGATATAGTAGCAATCGTATGGAACATTTATTCCTCCAAGCTAACTACTTTGACAAGTTTCCTACAAACACAATATTTTATATGGATTGTGAGGGTCACTGTGTCTAATAGTAAATCAGGCCCATCACCCATATAGATCTACCTGTTTCTACTTAGCTCCCTTGATTAGACTGCAGGAGGAGTTGCAGTTCGTTCTGCCAGGCACATCTTAGCACATAAGAGAACACAATAAAGACTGGCAGTTTGACAAGCATCTTGTAGGAATAAATAAGTTATATTAAGTCTCTGGGAAGAAAACTATTTTAAAAATTTAAAGCAGCCTGACATTTAACTTCCTTCTTGATGTTTTGGTAGAACCATCAAGTTTAAAACATAAAAGAACAGCCCCGCACTGTATAAAAAGGAAGGCATATTCAATTACATTTTGTTTAAAAGTATATATCTGAACCCATAGTTAATGATATAAAATGCATTCTTTTCAAATGATTGAATAAAACTCCCACACTTGTATTAATACAAAATAAAGAAATATCTTAGTTCTGATGATGATGTGCATGTTATTTGTTTGAATGACTTTTATAATACAATGTTTAACTGATTCTTAAAAACATATTTCAGTAGGCTAATTTAGTGTATCCATCTAATTTGGAAGTAATGTATCTTCTAGCAGTTGCATATTTTGCCACACAATTTCTCCAATAAATTTAAAAATGTATGGAGACATAGTTTTCATATATTTAATGGCAAAATGAACATACCCGTACAACAAACAAACAAATCACAAAAAAACAAATCAGTATTCCATTACTGAGAAACACTGAAAATACTTTACTTATTGGGCAATTTTATATTGATTTCTATGGAAAGCCATATAATTTCTAAAGACAGAGATAATTTTTTTGAAATATAAAAAAATTAAAATTATAATACACCATTTAAAATAATGTTTATAATTTTTTTAGTATACAAGTATACTTTGTATTTAGTACTCATAATTAAGTATCTAAGAATCAATCAGGAAAATTATCCCACCTAAGGTAGTTTTCTAAATTTAACAAATCTGCCATTCTGAAACTGGTATGACTCAAAAGAGAGATACGGTGATTCTCATAAAACGAAGTTGGGTTTTTTTTTACACTTCATTTATTTATTTTGACATTCAGTATTATTTTATATTGAAGTCAGGTGTACAGCATAGTAGTTAAATATGTAATTTAAAAAGTGATTTCCCTGACTAGTCTAGTACCCACCTGACACTATGCATAGTTATTACCATATTATTAACTATAGTTTCTATGCTTTACTTTACATCCATCCCTATGACTATTTTGTAACTACTCATTTGTACTTTTTAATTCCTTCTCCTTTTTAAGCCTGCCCACAACCCCATACCATTTGCTACCCCAATACATCTAGTACCCATCTGACTCTCCATGTAGTTATTACAATATTATTGACTATATTCCTTATGCTGTACCCTACGTCCCCGTGAAAACTGTGTAGCAACCAATTTGTACTTCTTAATATCATCCCTTTTTCCTCACCCTAAACTCCCTCCCATCTGGCAATCATCAAAATGTTCTATCTATGAGTTTGTTTCTACTTTGTGTATTTATTTTGTTCTTTAGATTCCACATATAAGTGAAATCACATTGCATCTGTCTTTCTCTGTCTGACATACTCCACTCAGGACAATGCCCTCCCGGTCCATTCATGCTGCTGCAGATGGCAAGAAACCATTCCCATCCATACTGACCAATATCCCATTACATATATGTACCACTTTCTCTTTATCTATTCATCCATCTATGGACACCCAGGCTGCCTCCATATCTTGGCCATTATGAACAATGCTGCAATGAACATGTGGATGCACTCATCCCCTCAAAGTAGTGTTTTGGGTTTCTTAAGCTAAATACCCAGAAGTAATATCACTGGGTTCTTCTTTATCTCTTGTTATAGTCTTTGCTGTAAAATCTATTTTGTCTAATATACGTATTGCTACCTCAGCTGTTTTCGTTTCTATTTTCATGAAATATCTATTTCCCCATCCCGGGGAAGCCAGGATGGCTCAGTGGGTTAAGCGCTCTATTTGCAGCGCCGGGGACCGAGGATCGAATCCCGGCCCCGTGCGGACCCATATGCTGAACTGGGAGCTCCCCCAGTTCAGTTCTCTCTCTGTATCTCTCTCTCTCTCTCTCTCTCTCTCTCTCTCTCTCTCTCTCTCTGTCAAAAATAAATAAAAAATATATTAAAAAAAAATCTGTATTTTCCCATCCCTTTACTTTCATTCTGTGTGTGTCTTTTGAGCTGAAGTTGGTCTCTTACAGGCAGCATATGTAAGGGTCTTGTTTTCTTATTCATTCAACCGTTCTGTCTTTTGATTGAAACATTTAATCTATTTATAATTAAAGTACTTATTAACATTAATATATATGTAGTTATTGCCATTTTATTATTTATCTTTAAATTTCTTTTCTTTTTTGTCTTAAAGAAAACCCTATAAGATTCCTTGTAATACTGGTTTCATGGTGATGAACTTCTTTAGATTTTTTTTGTATAGGGAAGATCTTTTTCTGTCCTTTGATTCTAAATGATACATTTGTTGGGTAGAGTAATCTAGGATGTGGGGCCTTGCTTTTCATCACTTTGAATATTTTCTGCCACCTTTCTGGCTTGCAAAGTTTCTGTTGAGAAATCAGCTAACAGTCTTATGGGAGTTCCCTTGTACATAACTGCTTTTCTTTTGATGCTTTTAAGATTTTATTTAAAATCTTTGTTGCTAACCTATGGTATAATTATGATGTGTTTTGGTGTAAGCCTCTTTTGGATCATCTGTTTGGAACTCTCTGTTCTTCCTGGGCCTGTATTATATATTTATTTCCTTTACCAGGTTAGGGAAGTTTTTCATCATAATTACTTTAAAAGGTTTTTAATCCTTTGTTCTATCTCTTCTCCCTCTGATGCCCCTATAATGAAATTGTTGTTATGCTTGATGTTGTCCAAGAACCCCCTTAAATTATCCTCATATTTTTACTTTTTTTTTATGCTGTGATTGCTTTCTGTTACCTTATCCTCTAAGTCAAGGGTGTCAAACTTAATGAAAACATGGGCCATTTGGTGCAACAGGCAAGATTCACGCGGGCCACATCATATTTACAAATGTCGCTAGAACTGAGTCAGCATGTTTATACAGGCCCACAGGCCCCCAGGAAAGGCACTGGGCCACGTGTATACTCGTCTTCAGTAGTTAAAGGGTTAATGAGGGAATTGTGTGCACGGTATTGCCTCGATCTCCTCTAAGCGCTATTTTCTTCATAACAATTTTTCTATTTTTATTTTATTTCAGAGCATCGTGGGCCACAAAAAATTACCTTGGGAGCCACCAGTTTGACTCCCCTGCTCTAAGTTACTGATTTGATCCTGTGTTTAATCTAATCTATTGATTCCTTCTAATGTATTCTTCATTTCAGTTATTGTGTTTATTTCTGACTGGTTGTGTTTTGTTTTCTATCTTCATTTTTATATTTTCTATCTTTTTGTTGAAGTTGTCTTTGAGATCACTGAGTACCTTTATACCCAGTGATTTGAACTCTGTATCTGGTAGGCTATGATCTCTATTTTGTTTAGTTCTTTTTCTGGAGCTTTTTTCTAGTGTTTTATTTGGTATTGGGCTGAGTGGAGTAGGTTAGCAAAGACATGTTTCTTTGTCTCCTCATTTTAGTTGTTTTCTTGTGTTTGCTTTTATGAATTAGGTAGGGTTGTTATGCCTCCCAGTTTTAGTAGAGTGGGCAAATATAGTAGGTGTATTATGGGACCCAGTGGTACAATTTCTGTGGTCATTACAGCCGGGTGCTCCAGGCATGATTTTTGTGTGGATTGTGTGTGTTCTCTTGTTGCATTTGAGTATTGGTTGCTATTTGCACATCAATGGGATGTCCCTCAGACTGATTGGTGTAAAGACTGTCCACGACTACAGTGGAGAAGCTGTGGGGCAGGGACTGACCCTATGGAGCAGGGTACACTTTAGCAGGGCTCCGGTGCCTGTCTAGTCCACCTTTTGGGTGTGCCATCCTTGCAGGTGTCTGGATGATGCTCCAACTCAGTCTGAAGCTGCCTACCAGACATGCCAGCCCTGGGTTCTCCTTGAAGACCTGCTGCAGGACAAGTTTAGCCATAGCCTGTGCTCTGCCTGGGACCACCTGGTATGAGGCATGAAGTTATTGGCAGATGGCCGATGCCTACACTGGGCTTGGAGATGCCTCAGGAGGCCAAGACATGAGCCCAGGCCAGTTGCCACTAGTGCTGAGCTTAGGAATGCTCATTCAAAGAGGTACTGGACATGCCAAAGCCAGATGATGCTTGTTTGGGTTTTGTGAACCTTTGAGAGTTTTTATGAAAGTCTGCATCATGAGCTAAGACACATTATTTGGACAGAAAAGCCACTGGAAGCACTTTTGGTGGGCCAGCAAGTTGGGTGGGGCAAGGTATCAAGGAATCACTAGGGCAGGACAGATAAAAGGTGATGACCAATCTGATGGAGACTCAGAAATAGCCTCTTGATTGTGTCTGCACGTAGGAAGAAGGAGAGCTCAACAAAGAAATAATGGCTTCCGCTAGCTCCTTCGTCTGGGAGAAAGTTGCCCCTCCAGACCTTACCCTGAAGCCAGAAAACTCATTTCTTCCCCATATGTCCCTGGGGGCTTTCCAATTGCTGCCCAGTGCTGGCATTCAGAGTGAGCAAGTCCATCAATGAGTAAGTTTATACATGGGCACTTTAAGAAGAGTATCTGGGACTGTAATCCACTGGTTTTCACAGCCAGAAGTTATGAGGACTTTTTTTCCAGCCTTGGATCCCTGGGCTAGGGATCCTGGTGTGGGGCTGGGACCACTCACTCCTTTGTAGGGGAACTCTGCAGCTGAGATATCCCTTCTGATTTTTAATGGTCACACCCAGGTATGGGACCAGCCTGTCCCATGACTCCAGCCTTCCTATCAGTGTCAAGGTGGCTTCATCTGTATGTTTTTAGTTGTAATGCTGTGGCTCAGCAGAGGTTGGGTGATCTTCAATAATGGTTATTCTACAGTTTAGTTTTAATTGATGTGATCCTGAGAGGAGGAGAGCACACATTTACCTTCTCCACCATCCTGACGCCATAGAACTAAGTTTTGAGACACATTTGCACCAGCTATGGTAACTGCCAAATTTGAGCAATTACCCACCATAGTTTTCTTTTTACTCTCATTTTATTTTTTTTCCCAGCTTTAATGAGATTTAATTGACAAATAAAATAGCAAGATATTTAAATATACAATGTGGTGGTTTGATATACATATACGATATGAAAGAATTCCCCCATTCACTTAATTAACCCATCTATCCCTTACATGTTTACTCTTTTTGTGTGAGTAGAACATTGTCTTCCACTTCCTTTGTTAAATTTATTCCTAAAGTATTTTATTCTTTTTGATGCTGTTGCCAATGTGTTGGTTTTTCTAATTTCTCTTCCTGATAGTTTGTGTTGTTGGTATATAGAAACACAACTGATTTTTGTATAATATTGATTTCAGGTTGATTAAACACTAGATCCTCAGGCAGCAGCTGGGAAAGTATGTAATTAAGCCCCTTTCAGACAGAAACTAGGAAATGGGCATTTTTGCCTATTTTCTGTGCTGGGTCCAGGTATATGGGGAAGGATGGGTAGGAAGGGAGGCAGGTAATGTGCAGGCCAATTTCTCAGGTGGCAGCCACAAAAGCTGGGATGCTAGATGTGTGTGCATGCTCCTTCCAGGTGACTTGGATTTTAGCATTAGAGCAGGGCAGAGGGAGAATGGGGGTGAGGTACCCACTGGCTTAACTGGTCACTGGAGAGGAAAGCAGTCAGCCCTCAGATGCCTGATAAAATAGAAACTTTGTCCTCAGCCAGCAGCTTTTAAAGTATGCAGCTAAACCCTTTTTAGGAAAAGACTGCGAGTTTTTTACCTGCTCCCTCCACATTGAGCCCTGGGAGGAGAATTGTGGAGAGTGCTTGGTGTATCTGTTAAGTACTGCTTTTTTGTTTGCCATAGTCCCGTATGATTTGAAAATAAAGCCCTATTGGCTATTAGAGTAAGAAAATTTGGGGAGCCGTCCTATAGGTGGCAACCAGAAAAGCTGGGGCATAATTGTGTGTATAGGCTTCTACCAGGGAGATAGCTGCTACTTGCAGAAGACAAGAGAGGTATTCCGTGGCTTCCCTTATCTCTGGGGAGGATGATAACCACCCCCAAATACCTGTTAAGTTAGATGCCTGGTTTTGAGGAGCAGCCTTTAAAGTATGCAGATAATCCTCTTTTCAGAAAGGACCCGGAGGTGGGTGTGTTTGCTGGTTGCCTGAGCTCTGAGCCCTGAGCCCTGAGGAGGTAGTTGTGGGGCGAGAACCTGTGCACCTGCTAAAAACTGCTTCTTTACTGGTTATACTCTTGTGGTCTTGTGGACACAAGCTTCATTGACTTTCAGAGCAAAGTGTTTTGGGAGCCCATCCTTTCAGTGGGAGTCCTAAAAGTTGGGGTGCTAGATGTGGAATCCAAACCATTTGCTCCTCAGGCAGAATCTGGGAGTTGGGTGTTTCCTCCCATTGTATAGGGCTGTGATGGAGAGAAGTGGGGTTTATGGGAACCCTGTGTCTCAGCCCTTCCTACCTGGTTGGATATGGGTATTTCTTTTTTGTTTGATGTACACGAGTTGCCCCGCTAGCTTCAGGATTTCTTTCAGAAAGAATTGTTCTGTGTGTAGCTGTACATCCGGTGTGTCTGTAAGAGAAGGGGAGCTCAAGAGCTTTCTATTTGGCCATCTTAGTCCACTCTCCCTGTCTCATCCTATCATAATAAAATAGATCTACTCTTTTTGTATAGATTAAAATCCACATTAAATCACTTATTTTATTAGCCTTGTTCATTAATGTTGAAAACTTATTACAAAGTAGATGCAATTTTAAGAAATAGATATATAAAAATTATTTCAACAAATATGTTAAATGCCCTTTTTTCACATAAAATGTGTTCCATAGCACTTGGCATTTTCTGTATTTGTGGTCTACAAGCTGCTCTGTTTAAACCTATATTTGTGAAAGAATAAAAAGAAATCAAAATGACTTTGGTAAGGATAGTTATATATTGGCATGAGTAGGAGATGAACTGAGTGGTATGAAATACCATATTTTTCTGTGTATAAGACAATACTTTTGTCTAAAATTGTTGGGTCAAAAATTCAGGGTTGTCTTATACACGGGAGTAAGTCAAGTATTGATGTCTTAGTGTTGGATTAGAAAAGTAGGGGTAATTTTATATATGGGGGTATCTTATACACAGAAAAATATAGTATGTAGGCAAAATGTTTGGTTTAAACCTCTTCTTCTAACATGATTATAAGTGAAGATCGTGTTAAAACAGTAACTCCAAGTTTAGTTCCGTGATGGTTGCATCCCATGTTCAGCTCGGAAAAACATGTGTTCTTTCAATGTTGAAACATGCTGCTCTTGAGGTACTTAGACAAACCTTCTGGTAAAGTCCCCAAACCTGAAACCCAACATAACGCAGGAGACATGCTGGTACTGTGCTGAACTGGCCTTCAGACAGGTATCTAACCATGAGTTGGTGGGGTCAGTTCACTGAACTACAAACTTTTTCTTCTCTAGCCAGATTTCCGCAATGTCTGTTACTGCCTTTTCAGTTCTATTTTTGCTTCACAACCCATTTTCCTGCTAGGCTTAGCACCATGTCCTGTCCCCATATATATAAATCACTTATGGGGGTGATAAATACAAGGCAAATCAACCCAATGCTCAGTGAGGCCATTTGCCTAGATTTAGGGAATTGTGTGTGTGTGTGTGTGTGTGTGTGTGTTTGTTGGGATTTGACTTGTGGGGCTGTAGTTGCCAGATCAGGCCTGGGAGAATGGATCTGGTTAAGCATCAGTCCCCTTAGCTTTTTGCGTGCTGTAATTTTATTCTTGAGCGCCTGTTAAAACAGGATTACTCTCAACCTTCTATTAGAGCAAATCAAGCCCTTAACCTTACATTCTTACTGAGATTCCAACAAACCTGAGTCATATCTACCTATATTAAACATGTGATAGACTGTCAGAGTGATCATGGCAAATATCTAGTTCTCCTGTCTTCACTCTTTCTGAGCAGCCTATGAATCTCTTTCTCTCTCAAATCTGTTTTAGATCCAGACTTCGCCTCATAGCTCCTTAACTAACTATTACAGCAAACTACTATGAATAGATGAAAAGAGGAAAAAAATGTTAAATTTTAACAACCAATTTTCCACAAAATGTATGTTTTATCCAAAGAACTCTAAGCAAATTACAGACCCTTCTTATCAGGTCTTGAAAAATGCCATAAGAATTAAAGAAGAAGAACAAGGATAGGAGATAGGCTTTTAATAATAAAAATGATGTCATTTAAGGCAATTCAATGATTAAAATGCCCTGGGTATGAATCAGAACATTAATCCTCTTTTAAGATCTGTTAAAATTAAGGATAATTTTCTTCTCTGAGCTAGAGATTTATGTGAGTCTTTTTAGAGCATAAAATGGAGAAAATGTCAGGGAAAGTAGAGATACAGAATAGGCAAAAGGGATATCTTGTTCTTTAATAGAACCTATTAAGTGTGGTGCTAAGCAAGATGAGTCTATCGTAGTAGTGTTTCTAACAATGGCCTGAATTGGGATTTACTTGTCCAATAAATTCTGAACCTGAGGATCATAGAAATATTATAGTCTTTGGGGATGGAGACACAGAAAAGTGCTTGGACCTTGCAGCTGTTGCAAGGTGTGACTGGCAGGACCAGTGGAATCTAATTCTAAAGTGTGAATTTATCCCAACTTCTTCCATTACTTTCATTGGTAGATTTTGTGGATCCTTGGTGATTTTCAATGATAACTCCCTTGATTTAGATCACTGAAGAGCAATTTACTTTCTAATTTCCAATAAAAATATAACAAATCAAGAAAATATCACTGATTTTCAAGATTTATTTTATAGTTTTTGACAGAGACAGAGAGAGACAGAGAGAAGGGGGAGGGCCCAGAGCAGTCTCCATAGTTGTACATCATCAGTGTTCAACACGGTTTTGTTCCACACAGGTGGGCGGGGGGGGGGGGCGCATACAGGGGGGGAACTGGGCTGGGGGCCTCCAACATGGAAGGTATGCCCCCTTGAGCCAGGGGCCAACCAGGGTGGGGAATGAGAACCAAACTGGGGGACTCCTGCATAGAAGTACACCCCAATTTAGCATATGGGTCAGCACAGGCCAGGGCTGGGATTCAATACCGGTATTTGGTCCCTGGGGCTGCAAAATGAGCACTTAACCACTGAGCCACCCTGGCTTCCCCATAACCTATTCAAAAACAGAGAGATTGTCTAAGAATAGAACTGTAAACTTACCTAATTCTTTTCATTATTTTATATGCTGCTTATGTTTTAAAACGGGATACTAAGAGACATTTTGTTTAAAAACAAAACTCTATTTGCAATTCCTTAATAGTCTCTAAGAAGAAAAGGTGATTGCAAGACAGAAGTCTCAGGGCTTACAGAGATTTTAGATGAGGATCCCTCACAGCAAAAGTCTTTCTCAAAAGCTCTTTAACCTTTCAGGTTCCTTTTCTGCTTGCTTACTTCCTCCTGGCCCTTCATATGTTCTGTTGTAAGCAAAGCCCCTAAGCTTATACATAAGCTTTTCTTGTTAGATCTTTTATGATGAAGTTTAGGTATTAAGTCCAGGCAAATGACCTGTTATTGAGGGGTGCTAGATGCTGCTCAAGTGGGGGCCCGTGTGGTCAGCTGGAGAAAGCTCGTGGTGACTCAAAAAAGAAAAAAAAAATGTGGCTGAGTTTGACTCGAGGGCCACTAGATCACTACCAATAATACTAAATGGAATAGTAACGTGTTTAGATTTTTATAAGCACTTATTTGAACTTTGGTTCTCCCAATTATCACCTATGAGACTCTATGAAGAAATTCCTATTTTCCTAAATTTGGGGGAAAGAATTTTATTTGGCATAGCTGACTCTCTATGTGGTTGTTAGATACTTTTTTTCTTTCTTTCATTCTTTTGTGTGTGTGTGTGTGTGTGTGTGTGTGTGTGTGTGTGTGTGTGTGAAAGAAAGCATGGTATGAACCATAAAACCATATAAACAAAATTATCACTGAGTTAAAAAACATATCAAGCATTTAGTATACATAAATTACTACAATTATCAATTCTATCATAAAACACAAAAACATGTAGATGATACGGTTCTTTTTTTCAGGGAGATAATAACTGCTTGGAGAAATAAAACTACTTACTAGAAATCACCTACAAAAATGCAGGGAAATATCATTATTTTAAATATAACTGGTGTGCTGCATTTATCCACTGGGATAGAAAACAAATTATATTTATTTTCTTATTCAAATAACAAGAGCTCCAAAAAAGAAATATTTCTGGCTCCAGTGTGAGGTTCAGTTCTCACAGAGCATTAACGTTATTCATATCCCCAACCTCTTATTTTGACATGCCCACTCATGCTAAGTGAATGGCTTGGCAGGAGAAACTCCAACATCTGTCACACAGTGTGTAGAACTAGGCCAGCACCACACCTAAGTCAAAGGCCTTTGCCAAGACAAAAACACACATAGTGATTTACTTGCTTTATTTTGAGGTAATGGCTGGAGAGTGCATTCTGGTGAAACTTCCAAAATTTAGGATTTGATACATATACCACAAGAAAGAGGAACTGCCAACCACTTTTAAATAGTTTTCTGTTAGATAAAAATAAAATGCAATTCTTACTTATTCCAGTAATGACCAAGTCCTGAGAAATTCACGATAGTGAAAACACGTATACCAGTACAATACTCATGGAGGAAGTTGGGGCTATTGATCAGTGGGTGACTAGATGATCTGCTAAGAAACCATTTGGCCATCACAACAGATTCCTGTTTAGAAGTTTGTATCATTTCTCTGAATCCAGTATCATAGAACTAAGGCACCTGTGGAACAGGAAAGAAAAACAAAAACAGAACAATATCTTTGAGAGAAATGCAACACTAGTGTTTGCCTTATAGCTTTAATAATTGCTTGCCTAAAAATTGCAGAAACCATCTCTGAAATATCAGCTTTGTTTGAATTATACTTAGATCTAAATTTTGTTGATATAATTTTTTATTTCACTCAGAAAGAGAACAAAAATGGTGTTCTAATATAATCTGGACTTAAATATAATAACAGTGCTTAAATTTGTATACAGAAAATTTCTAACACAGGTCCTTTCTTTGGAGGGTCCACAGGCTTCACAGAGGCTGATGCGAACCTGTAATCTGGAATTGGCTTTGAATAATCTTCACAATGTCAAAGCCATGCATTCTGCTATCGTGAGCCTGGATGAACAGGACCAAAGAAATGACTGTCCCTAAAAGAAATGGTATTTTCCCCCAGTGTGGTGCCATGAAGTCACACTGAGATAATGGTTAGGGACTGATTCCGCAAGAGTTGCCGCTGGAATTAGTTCCTGCATGTCTGCTATAGATGCAATGCCATGTAGCCCATACATCTTAAATGTAGCAACAAAGTAGAATAAATTGATATGCAATTTAATATACAGATCTAAATGATATTTGATGACACTGATGAATCTATAGTATCTTTGAAATAAAACAATCTCCCCTGAGTATAATTCATAATGTGTACCAGAACACTATTCTTGATATGGACTGTCAAAAGGATAGGGACTAGGACTAGGAATGGGGGAGGGGAGGAGGAGGCACAAAAATATTAATAGTTAACTGTTTCCAGATTTCCCCCTTACTGTTTTCATAATTAAATAAGAAAAAGTTACTTTGAGGATTTAATCTATTACCCATTCAGTGAATAAATAATGCTTAGCATCTCTTGATTACTTGATACCTTATTTAATGTATCTTACTGAGAATTACCAAAACCACCTAAATCACCGTATTTATAATGTATTTTCCCTTGTATGTTGAATGCAGATTTTGGGAAAAAAAGTGAAGAAACTGGCTCTAGCTTCATGCTATAATTTATTTCTGCTTTGAAACTGTTACTACTGCTTTCGACAGAGGTTTCTCTAAGTAAAATATCACAGTATTAAATTAAGAAAACAATTTAAAGGGTCACTAAGCATATTATCCAACATGGCAATTCTGTCCCTTCTCAGTGATCCTGAATCTTTTCTCCCTTAATTTTCTCTAGTGAGCAAGGTGTTGATAGCTGCCTTGTTCTTCTCTTGCATTAGGTGAGGTAGTTTGTCACTTATCTTGTATGATATGCTTAGAGAGGTGCTGGAAATATCTTCCAGTCTGTTGTTAGTATCTGACCCCATAAGCAATTACTGGGCAGTAAACCTGCCCTTAATGAAGCCCTTTCCTTTAAAAAAATTTTCAACTAATGCAGCAGAAGCTTTTAAGCAATGGCGTACTAATTAAACACATTTTGATAATTCAGAGGGTTAAGAGAGATGTTCAGAGTTTAGAGATAATGTTTTTGAAGACAAAACTAGGTAGGACATCATAACTTGATAAGGAATATTATGAGTTGAATTGTGTCTCCTTCCACAAAAACATATGTTAAAGTCCTAATTACTGGTACCACAGACTGACCTTGTTTGGAATGGAGTCTTTATTGAGATAATCAAGTTTAAATGAAATAATTAGGGGGAGTGCTAATCTAATATGACTCTTGTACTTAAAAGGAAAATTAGAGACAGAGACAGTCATGCACAGAAGGAAGAAGTTGTGAAGACACAGGGAGAAAACCATGTGAAAGATGGATGCAGAGACTGGAGTTGTGCTGTCATTAGCCAGGAACTCTAAGCATTGATGGGTCAAACCAAACGCTAGGAAGACGCAGGAAAGGATTCTCCCCTTCAGGCTTCGGAGGGTCACAGCTCTGCTGACACTTCAATTTGAATTTCTAGTCTTCAGAACTGTGATACATTTCTGTTATGTTAAGCCACTGGTTATTGGTAATTTGTTACAGCAGTTCTAGGAAACTAATATAAATGGGGCAAATAACCAGACATGAAATAAAAGGGAAGAATTTGGACAAATAAAGTTTCTCAGGGGATTACTTACTTGTTAAACTAGCTTTTATTACTATCCATTAGGATATTATTTTCTTACTACAGATGCTTTAGAAAATACAAATAAATTAAAAATATATCAGTTATAGAATCTTTGATATTTCCACAAATTTCCTTTTAGTTTCTGGTTTATTCACATGTACATTGTTTTAAGTTGAAAGCAGACTATATGTATAGTTATGCTATACTTTTAAAACTTATTGTCTGCATGTCCTTCATAAACTGACTTCATAAATATCCATGTTAATGCCTACATCATAGCTTATAATATGATTGATGTATAATGCAGTGCATCAACTCTTATCCTATCATTAGACACATTTCTCTTCCATTATAAATTTTGTGTAAAACATCCTCATTGAAATATACTTTAAAGATCTAGTTATATATTTAGATTAAATCAGTAAAACTTTTAGGATATTTGAAATGTATTATCAAATAGATGAAATCCAATAATCATTAGCAATATATAATGTTTCTTTTACAACACACTTGCTAGCATTGAATATTCTTAAAATTCATTTTTAAATGAATTTGGCAAATGTTACACAGTTTCTTTTTCTTTTTTTTTTTTTTTTT
>PVKE010023158.1:0-10864 GCA_004027555.1 Craseonycteris thonglongyai
AGAGACAGAGACAGTTAGAGAACCAAACTGTGGGAACTCCCCAGTTCAGCACGTGGGTCCTGCCTGGGCCGGAGCCGGGATTCGATCCTCGGTCCTCATGGCCTCAAAGCGAGCGCTCAACCCGCTGAGCCGTCCCGGCTTTCCCCTATAATTTTATTTTTGATAAAAGGAGTGCCATAAGTTCAACAAAGTTGTAGAGAACAGGATCAACACACAAAAACCAATTGTGTTTCTATAAAAACAATGAACAATATGAGAAGGAAATAAAAACAATTCCAATAAAAATAGCATCCAAAAGATTAAAATACGTTGGAAAAATGTACAGAGAAAAAATCCAAGAAGGTCAAAGACTTGCACACTAAAAACTGCAAAAATATTGCTGAACGAAATAAAAGACAATTAAATGGGAAGACATCCCATGTTCATAGATTAGACGACTTAATGTTGGTAAAATGGTAACATCACTCAAAGAGAAGTACAGATTGAACACAATGCCTATCAAAACTCCAATGGCTTTTTTTTTTTTTTTTGTACAAATGGTAAGACTGATCCTCAAATTCATATGGAATTGCAAGGGGCCTTCAATAGCCAAAACAAAATGATAAAAATAATACAAATTTGAGGGGATATATCCATTTCCTAGGGCTGCCATAGCAAAGTACCACAGAATGGGTGGTTTAAACAACAGAAATGTATTTTCTCATGATTTTGGAGGCTAGAGGTCTGAGATCATGGTGTCTGGCAGGTTCAGTGTCTTCTGAGTCCTTGTTCTTTGGCTTGTAGATGGCCGTCTTCATTTCCCTGTGTCTTCCTGTGGTCTTCCCTCTGTGCATGTCTGTGTCCAAATTTTCTCTTCCTGTAAGGATACTAGTTGTACTGGATTAGAGTTCCCCCTAGTGACTTTGTTTTAATTTAAAGACTCTACCTCCAAATATAGTCACATTCTGAGTTACTGGAGGTTAGACTTCAACATAGGAAATTGGATGGGGGAACACCATTCAGCCCATAACAAGGGGTTACACACCTTAATTTTAAAGTCACTACAAAGTGACAGTAAACAAAGCAGTGTGGTACTGGCATAAAGATAGACATATCAACCAATGGAATAGAATTGAGACTCTAGAAATAACCCCAAACATCTATGAGGAATCGATTTTCCACAAGGGTGTCCAGGTCACTGATAGTCTCTTCAATCAATGGCCCTGGGACAACTGGATAGCCGCATGTAAATAAAATTGGATCCCTACCTCACTTCTTATACAAATATGAACTCAAAATGGGTCAGTGACTTAAATGTAAGAGCCAAAGCTATAAAACTATAGGAGAAACATAGGAGTCAACCTTCATGATCTCAGATTTGGCAATGGACTCAGATTTGACATCAAAAGCACAAGCAGTAAATGAAAACCATAGGTAAATTGGCCTTGATTTACAAATGCCCAACAAGCATATGCAAAGACATTCGACACCATTTGTCATTAGGCAATGCAAATTAAAACCACTGAGATATCACTTCCTACTCACGAGGATGACTATAACATTAAAAAAAAAAAAAAAGGAAAATAACACGAGTTGATGATGATATAGAGAGATAGGAGCCCTTGTACATTACCAGTGAGAATGTAAAATGGTGCAGCCACTGTGGAAAACAGTTTGGCAGCTCCTCAAAATGTTAAACATAGCGTTACCCTATGATCCAGCAATTCCACACGTAGGTATATACCCAAGAGAAATGAAAGCATATGCATATGTAGAAACTTGCACATGCATGTTTATAGGAGCATTATTCACATAACCTAAGGCTGGAAGCAAAACCCAAATGTCCATCAGTGAATAAATGGACAAATTGTGGTCTATCCATACAATGGAATATTATTCAGCCGTGAAAAGAAACGAAGTACTGACATAGGCTAGTTTCAAAACGTTGTTATTATTCCTGAAGGTGTGGTTGCATAACATTGTAGATGCACCAAATGCCATTGAATTGTAGACTTCAAAACAGTTAATTATGGGATGGTGTGATATCTCAGCAGGTTGAGCGCTTGCCTTGCAACTGCAAGGCCTGGGGATTGAATCCTGGCCTGTGCAAACCCATATGCAACTGGTAAGGACAGGGATTGTGACAGAGGTTCTTGCCTCCCATGTGGGAGACCCCCAGTTTGGTTCCTGCCCTTCGCGGCCCACATCCACCTGTGTGGAATGAAACTATGTCACGACTAATGATGTACAGCAATGGAGACTGCTCTGGGCCCTCCTCCCTTCTCTCTCTCTCTCTCTCTCATACCTTTCCTCAAACAATAAATCTTAAAAACCCAGTTAATTATGCTATGTGAATTTCAATTAAATAAAAATGTGCTACATATCTTTTATATCAGTAAGATTTATAATAAATATACACATATGTATACACATATATACACATACAGACATGTATATACATATATATGTGTGTGTGTGTGTGTATATATCTCTCTCACCTCCTGTTAAACATCAACAGTTCATCATTGATGCTTTTGAATCCCCCTCTTTTCCCACAGTCTCATGCACAGTCTCTTGCAACCATGCATCTGTTTCTGTTGCTATGGTTTTGCCTTTTCTGAAATGTCACATAAATTGAATTATATAAATATGTAGCCTTTGAGTCTGGTTTCTTAGCATAATACTTTTGAAAGTCATGTTGTTATGTCAATCAGTAATTTGTTCATTTTATTGTTGGGCAGTTTCCCATTGAATGGATGTACCATTATTGTTTATTCATTCACCTGTTGATGGACATTTGGGTTGTTTCCAATTTTGATAATAAATAAACCTGCTATAGACGTTCACATATAGGCTTTCATGAGGACATACTTGTATACATCAGTTTCTATTTGGTAAATAGCTAGAAGTGGGGATCGGTGAGTCATATGTTAAGTGTATGTTTAACTTTATAAGAAACCTCCTAACAGTCAGTTTCCCAAAGAGGCTGCACCATTTTGGGTTCCCACCAGAAATGTATGAGAGTTCCTGTTCCATTGTATTCTTGCCAGCACTTCATATAGTCAGTTTTTAAAATTTGAACCATTCTAATAGGTATGTAGTGGTATCTCACTGTGGTTTTAATTTTTATTTTTCTAATGACAATTTCTATTGATGTTGAACATTCTTTCATGTGCTTATTTTCCACCCATATATCTTCTCTGGTGAAGTGTTCGTTCAAATAATCAGTCCATATTTTTATTGTGTTGTTTCCTTTCTGACTTTTGAGTTTTAAGGGTTCTTTGTATATCTAGTGGCCAGGCCTTTATCCAGTCAGCATGTTGCAAATATTTTCTCCCAGTCTGTGGCTTGTCTTTTCACTTTCTAAATGTCTTCAAAGAGCAGAGCTTTTTAATTTTGATGAAGTTGAATTTATAATTTTTTTTCTTTTATGGTCTGTGCTCTTGTTCTAACAAATCTTTGCCTAATCCAAGGTCTTAAAGAATGTCTCGTATGCTATTATTTCTTTTCTAGGACTTCTATGGTTTTAGATTTTTACATTTAGGTGTTTACCTAAAACCTATTTAGAATACCTTTCTACTTAAATCAGAGTGGGTTCTATTGTCTGCAACTGAGAACACAAGCTGATAGGAAACGATGGTGTTGGGGGTGGTGAGGATGGCACTGGGGTTGATGGGCTGGTTGGTGGGGACAACAGTGCTGGTGGCCATGATTTGATAACAGGGCTGATGCTGGTGGTGATAATGGAAACAAGGGAGGTGTTGTTGATCAGTTTCTAAATGATATGCTACTGGAGTGTAAAATCCATGGCAGTGGGCAGAGTTACTGTTTGTCACCAACTTGCCCCTTCTCTGAAAGATCCATGCAGATTGCAGATTTCAGCGTGTTCATCCCTCAGAAATGAGAGAGATCGAAAGTTGGATGAACCTCAGTGCCATTTAAGGAATGTACTATGGACATACCGACAGAAACATTCAGAGGTGCTCATGTAATGGTGTCTATGGCGTCATTGTCTACTGGAGGGAAAAAGGAGAACAGCCTAAATGTTCATCGCTAGGAGAATGGCGAAATAAACAACGGTATCTCCATACTGTGGCATATTATACAGCCTTCAAACAGAACGAGTTACATCTTTACGGATTTCCACAGGACGAGAGTCATGATATATTTCTAAGTGCAAAAAATAAATTGCCCCTACATACACGATCCCATTTTTTTAAAAAAAGTATATACAGATATAGGTTTGTACATGCAAAGAAAGTGTCTGGAACCACATACAAGAAACTACTAACAGTGGTACCTCCAAAAGAGACTTTTCACTTCACATGCTTCTGATCTGTTTGAATTCATGGCCTTGAGCAGTTACAACTTTAATCAGAAAATAAATAAATAAAACATGCACATACTCACACATGCAAGATGAGGTGGGGCGAGATTATTCTCTTTATTTTAGAAATACAGGAATGGAGGCATGGCAGGGGGCAGGGCGTTGTCCTGACTTGCCCAAGTGGGTGGCCCAGGGAGCCAGAGGAAGGAACTGGCGAGACAGGAGTCCTCCTGTCTGGTTTTCTAGCTGCTGCCCTACTCCTCCTGCGGAAGCCAGGACTCCCGCCTCCTTAGCTGTCCCAGGGCAACGCTGCCCCTTGAGGGCTGGTCAGCACCGGGGCGGTGACAGGCCGGGGACTGGGCCAGCCCATCAGCCCCGCCTCTGAGCCTCTTCTGCAGGGTTTCTCGTCTCCCTATGTGAGGCTCTGGAGCTGTAGGGCATAGAGTGGAGGGTGGGGTCCTGGAGGGGGTCCTGGAACCCTGTCAGTCATCTGTGCTGAGGTGGGGGGCACCGTGTGGAGGGGTTAGCGGAGCAGGGGCTGAGGAGAAGTAAGCGGCCTGCACCAGCACCCCCTGGTGAGTGTAGTAAGAATGCTGAATCGGTCCTGGTTCGCCCCCAGAGCCGATGAATCCAAACCCCTAAAGAATATCAAAGCCTGGTTTTGATAGAATCTGGCTACAGCAAACCCTATGTGAGATGCCGTTTGAAGCTTAGTTCTCAACCCGAGCTGCCTATTAAGATCAGTTGGGCATTTGGAATGTACAGGTGCCCAGGTGCCCCTAGAGACTGATTTAATCGGTCAGGGATGTGGCCTGGGCACTGGTAGTTTTTCAAAGTGCCCCATGTCAGCCTTCCACTCTGGTGACATCAGAATCTCTGGGCTGTTATCCGGGCGTCTGACTTTTTTCAAACTGCACAGATGCTTCTAATGTGCAGACAAACTCGAGGGTCATTGATGTGCCACCTTGATCCTCAGAGAAGCAGCCTCAGCTTCCCCGGGCAGCTTGTAAGACATGAAGTGCGGCTCCAAGCCCCCGGGCCTGCCGCATCTGAACCTGCACTTTGTCGGGATGTCCATCTGGGGGATTCGTGCCCACATCAGAGTTGCAGGAGTTCAAGCAGACTTGGCTGAAGCTGGGCAAAGGCAGTGGTTTCCACATTTGGATACCCTGGGACTTACCCCCTCAAAAATCCCCTTGTCCCAGCAGCACCCAGACCACTTCAAAGCTGGGCGTGAGTGGTTTTGAAAGGTCCCCAGATGATTCCCGGGTGCTGGGCTGAGAACGCTGCGTGGAAGGCTGCACTGTGGCTGAACCCTCCCCGCACCCAGGAGAGGGGCTCGTCTGGGGCCAGCCTGGATTTCATTCCACTTCCTGTGTCCTGTCTTCTGGGGCCAGTGATGTAACCCCTCTGGGCCACAGCTTCCTCGTCTGCACAATGGGGCTGCAACATTGCCTCCCTCCCAGGGCAGTTAGCATGGAGTCAGATCAACGTCTGGCTTTTGTCAGCGCTTCATGTCAGCTCTGTTTTTGTTACTATTTGGCAGAATCTTCCAGCATGTTTAGTGAAGCAGAGACGGTTAATTGCAGAGAGTCTGCAGGCAAACAGCACCACGAGGTAACCTCACTGAGGCTTGCTTCCACATTAGCAAAACACAATAATGGTAATAGTACCCACCTGGGGAAGCGGCCACCTCCCCCAGGTGTCGGAAGCTCACGTCCTTGCCCACCTGGAGGCAGGCCATCCCCAGCAGACACAACTCCAGGACATACGAAGGGTGCTCGGAAAACAACCAGCCATAAATGCCTCTTTTTTCACGTTACATGGCTGGATACTTTCTGGACAGCTCTCATACTCGGGGACAGAGGGTACCTTACTGAAGATTTCTTAGGGAGTCGAGGAAGAAGGATTTATGCCAAGTCCCCCCAACAGCAGAACCTTCTCGACTGTCCACTGGGTATCGATTTCTTTGCACCAGGTTCCTCTGCCTTGCTGGGGGTCCCTTCTCTTCTCCACTTCACCGTCTCTGGAAATCCCTTCTTCAGAGCAATTCTGCAAAGTCTCCCTCAGCAAAGCAAGAGCGACCTGCCAGGCACTGCTCAGAGAGCCTTATGCAGGGAGGGCGTCTCATCCAGAATTCACAGTCATCCGCAGAGGTGCATCTATTCTCATGTCCATTTTACAGATGAGAACCTGAGGCAGTTTTGGTAACTGTCTGGAGGTCACAGCTCTTGTCAGTGTGGCATTGCAATTCTAATCCAGGCTCTGCGCCCGTCCCCTTCACCTCTCAGATTAGGCTGACCAGATGTCCTGTTTAAATGGGACTGAAAACAACGGTGTTGCCCCGTTTCAAATGGGACGTCTGTCTGGTCAGCCTAACCTCACTGGGATGCATTGAAGAGGTCTGTAGGCTGACAGACCGTACTTTTTGAAACGGGACAATACCGCTGTTTCCTGTCCCGTTAAAAACGGGACGTCTGCTCAGCCTACCTCAGATATCTCATGTGTTGTTCCTCTGGGCCAGTGGGAGGGGTCTCACCTTGGTCCAAGCAGGGGTAGAATGAGGGGTAATTAGAGCTCATTTTGCACAGTGCATGCATTGCACAAATATTTATTGAGCACCTACTATGTGCCAGAAGCCAGGGGCACAGGGGTGAGCAAACAAGACGTGGCCCCTTTTGTCAAAGAAAGTCTATTAGATTGTTTGAACAGAAAAGGCCCCTCTTAACCAAGAGGGGTACAGGCATTGTTTCCAAATCCTTGAAGTCTTGCTGGGGTTGCTTGGCCTGCAGCCAGATCTCGCCCCTCCCCACAGTTCACCCACAGTCAAGGGAGACATGTCCCCTCATCCCACTGACCCTGGACACAGCAGGGTTGGTCTCTGGCCACAGAGGAGCATAGTGGGGTCACCTGGCAGCAAAACCTTTGCCCACAGGTGAGCTGCAGCCCCAGGCCCAGCCCCAGCGACTCCTGAGCCATGAGCTGGGCGGCCCCCTGCGACTTCCTCCCTGTCTCTCCTCCAACGTGCTGGTAATTGGTAGACAAAGGAGTTTCAGACAGTTGGGGACCTTCGTCCTTTGAGTCCCTGGAAACATGCTATTATTAATTAAAGACTCTGGCTTCGGTGGGGCCCGGGCCTGCCTTTTTCTGGCTGGGCCTCAGACTTATGTCTCTCCAGCCGTCTCTTCTTGCTACATTTTTCAGTGTTTTTAACATCAGACTGATGTTACGTATAATTACCAACTTTGCTCCCAAATTATATTTGACATGGCTTGTGTGGGAAATTAGACCATTTCAGCGCCTACAGATTCACCTGGGGAAGCCAAGGCAGGCATGAGGGCGTGCCGAGAAGTAATTTCAATATTACATGTGCCCTCATGAAAATGCCAAAACTCTTCCAAGTGCCAAGAAGAATTCTGTCTCCCTGTCTACTTGCCGCTCCGCCTTCCTGAGCCCTTTCTACCGGGGCGCTCCCCTCTCTCCCTCTGCCTCTGACCCCTCTGCTCCTGTGCCAAGGGAGAGGAGGCTCCCACCCTCACCCCTGCCCTGGGCAGGGTGGAGGGTGGGAGTAGGAAGGTTGTGGCCATAGCACCCAGAGCCTGTGACACTGGGGTCCCCAGGGCCGGTCTAAACAAGAGCCCGTCACAGAAGTACCCTTTGGACTAGGCAAACTCTCAGGGGCTTTGCTTTGTCATTTCAAGTCAACAAATCCTGAACACCTACTATGTGCTGGCATCAGGAATCCAAAGAAGAATAAAACCCATTCATTCATTCATTCATTCATTCATTCATTCAACAAGTAGGTGCTCATTGAGCACCTATTATGTGCCAAGCACAGTGCTATGTACTGGGAATATTGAAATTAAAAAGATTTATGTATTCACCCGTTTGTCTACTCAACACACTAACTAAGCACCTACGATGTGCCAGGCTTTGTGCTGGGTGGCAGAGATGAAGCAGGCTGTGCCAACCCTCAGGTGGAGTTAGGGGGACAGACACCCAGGCAGACACCGAGTGTCTGGGTTCATCGGGCTGGAAGGACAAACCTGGCCTCAGTTGCTTCCGTGCTGACGGAGGCTGGCCAAGGGGAGGGAGGAGACGCCACCAGCTCCTGACGCTGTCACCCGGACCTGTGAGTCGCATGGCAAGGCAGGGGCTTGGCAGCTGACAGGCCACCCCTATCCCAGCCCTAGGGTCCAGGGGGGCAGGAGACGTGAGGCTCAGCCTGGCGGGGTCTAGGAGAGACCCCCATTTCTTGCCCTTCCTGCACGCTGATCCCTCTCTTGGACTACAGAGAGGACAGCTGGCCCTTTTGTGAGGCTTCGCACCTGCCGGGAGGCATCCTGGGCCCACTTCAGAGGTGGGGGTGTGGAAGCAAGAGGCTGAGACACCCCCGCGGCTGCTGTCCCCTCTTATCTGTGCCTGGGAAGGTCCAACACCTGCCAGGAGGCAACCAGAGGCAGGATACAGGGGCTCCCGGGGGACACCCCCTCCAGGCCTCAGCGCCTTCCAAGGTTGTGGGGGTGGCTTGGAACCCAAACCTTGGGCAGGTGCAAGAACGGGTGGGGCTGGGCAGCCTCTGTGGGGGACCACCTGGGAATTCCTAGTCCAGGACATCAGCTCCTGCCCCTGCCTGGCAGCTGGGCCCCCAAGGTTTTCCATCCTCTCTTCTCTCTGTTCCCTGGGATCCTGCCCTTTCCTCACGTACCTGGGGGGAGTCAGCCCCGTCAGCCCCGGGGGCTCTAGGGAGCAGACCAGGAGGGGCTACAGGGCAGATGTGCTGTGGCTCAGACACACTCCAGCCTTGGCCCACAGTGACAGCCAAGCGGCAGCGCGGGTCAGCCATCCATCCGTTCATGGACACCTGTGCCCCATGCTGGGGACACCACCCTAAGCAAGACCACCAAAGCCCTGGCCCTTCTTGGGCTTCCATTCTAGTTTAGGGAAAACAGGCAATAAATACGTAAATGAAAAGCTGAAAGGCAAGACAGTGACGGAGGGTCTGGTTTAGACCGACCCCGGTGGACTTCTCAGAGGTGACAGAGGCAGGACGGAGCTTAGTGGGCCAGAGGAACGGGGTGAAGGGCAGTGGATCTGCTTCAGAGTGAGAAAGAGGCCGGGTGGGAGGGCAGGGCAGGGCCAGACTGAGGAGGACCCTAGGTGGAATGGACTGAGCTCCACAGGTGTTAGCACGGGGGAGGTGAGATTTGGTTTGCATTTTAGAATGACTACGCTTCATGTTGGAGGATGGCTTACAGGGGCCAGTGTGGGGCCGAGAGCCACTCTGGAGACCCCGGCATCCAGAGGCCCAGGGGCTCAGGGGTCTAGACACCCAGGGGCCCAGTGTGGATACTGTCAAGCACCTGGGGACCTGGGGACAGTGGACATACAGGGTGCTAAACTGGAACTCTGGTTCTCTGCCCTGGGTTCTAGTCCCAAACACATCACTCACTGGCTGTGTGTCCTGGAGTGGACAACTGTCCCTCTCTGAGCCTCGATGTCTTTATCTGCAAAACAGGGATAGGAACAGCTGCCCAGCCTCCTCCCCTGGGCTGTGGTGAGGGTCAGGGCTGGGGCAGGACAGAGGGCCCACGCTTTATAAACCAGAAGGTGCTAAAGGTAAGGCTGGGAGGCAGCAGGTCGCTGAGCTTAGGGCTACTTTGAGGGACGGATTTTTCCTGGGAGGAGCGGATAAGAGAGGGACATTGTGGTTGAAATCATCACTGGGGGTCAGCTCCCAACTTCTGCTCTGGGATCCCCAGCCCTCTAGGCCTAGCTGGACTCTGGTCCCCAGAGGCTGCCCGCACCCCTCCCCCACCCTCGGTTCCGCCAATCTTTTTTTCTTGCATCTTCTTTTTAAAATAAAAACGCCGGCCGCTCACGGCCTGCTGATGTTTATGCCTCAGTAATACATTATGTATTATTTTGTTTTAAGCGCAGCTTTTGCATGCTGACAGTAACAATAAAATGTGACTATGGGATTGCTAATACAGACAGACTAATGTTTCCATCGCCCGCCTCTTTTTTTTTGCGTCCTAAGCACTTTTGAAAAGGCTCCTTTTATATTCCTAATAAAATTATAGCAAAATACATCGATTTACTGGAAAAGAGTTTAGGGTCGGGGTTGAGTTTTTTCCTCCCCCTCCCCATGTGGGCTTCATTCCCGGCCCCTCCCCCCCAACAAAGGCTGATGAATATTTTGAATCAAAGCTTCTCAAGTGCTTTTTGACCCTGGACCCCAGGTTGCACCCACCTGCCCACCGCCCGACCAGCTTCAGGGTGTGTGTGTGTGTGTGTGTGTGTGTGCACGCTGACTTTGGGTAGTGGGAACTTGGGGTGTATCTGTGTCAGGGTGTCTGTGTGTTGGGGCTTGTGCGGCTGTGTGTAAAGATGATTGTGGTCTGTGTGTTCGAAGGTGAGTGCTAGCATGCGTGCTAGGGAACACCTGTCTTTGTGTGACTGTGTGTGTGTGAGAGACCTGGGGTGTTGTGAGTGTCGAGGTGTGTGTCTGTGTCAGACGTGGGGTGCAGGGCCATGGGATATTTGCTGGTTTATGAA
>PVKE010023158.1:10964-25021 GCA_004027555.1 Craseonycteris thonglongyai
GTGTGTGTGTGTGTGTGTGTGTATACATGGCTCTGGGAGGTCTGGGTGTTTAGGAATGAGGCATGGCAAGGTGGTTCATGTGTACGGGGGCTATCACGAGTTGGTGTGGCTGAGCTGGGCTGTGGGGTGCTAAGCCAACAGGCAGACATCAGGTGTCTAATGGTTGGAAAGAACAGCCGTCCAGCTGCAGGTGGCCTCCTGGGTGGCAGTGGCATGGGGGCAGCAGACAGGGAAGGGTCCCGGGCCACACGGAGGACAAGCTGTGGAGGCAGAGAAGGAAAGAGGCCCAGGGAAGGAGAGAACCTGCATACATATCATCTTTGCCAACATCAGTGCCAAGGTCTAGGCTGCTCGCTGGTTCTCGTGGGCAAAGCAGGAGAGAGGGCCTAAACCTTCTGCCTCAGATTGCCCCTGGTGGCAGGACCCAGAGTCTTAGGGGCAAAGTCTTTCTTTCTAGCAACTTCTGTATTGGTTTCTGGGGGCCAGACCCCACTATCTTTCAGCCTGGCCCATAATAAAAAGTCTGGGAAATAGAGAGACCCTCAGTCAGAGCACCAGATTTCTTGGGAACCCCGGGACACACACACACACACAGCCGGAGGGGCTGCTCCCGGGCATGGAGCCCATGGGAGAACTCCACAAAGAGCCTTGGATCCCCTGCACCCCAGCCTAAGCTGAGCGGAGTGCTCCAGTCCCCGCCCACCGCTCCAGCTGAGCCCCCCGCCCCCTCCCTGACAGCCCCCTCCGGAGTGCATGTGGATTTGCACAATTCAGAAACAGGGAAGGAAAAAAAAAAAAAAAAGAATTGGGTTTTGTGTACTAAGCACTTTTGAGGGCAATCTGGGGCCCCTAATCCAGAGGTTTATAACCTCCCCAGCTAATGCTCCCTGACACTGTGTTTTGATATCATTACTACATTATACTCACAATTTTTGAGTGAAAAAATACAGTACTTAGAAAGTCGAAATTCATAAATAAATTCATGTCAAACCGCACTTAATATTGATTTTGTTAGTGTTCAGATTCAATAATAAGGTACTGCGTGCATGAATATTTAAATATAATCATCATTTCTGCATCTCCTAATGGCCTCTGCTCCTCTACACTCAATTTAAACACAATTTAAAAACTATAATGTATTGAAAAATACTAGGATTTAGCAATAAATCATCATCGGGAGATTCCAGGCCTCTTATAGGGTGGCTCAATATGGGTTTCTCCGGGGACTGTACAATTAGATTCATGTTTTTAAACTTCTCAATTATCCATATACCATAATTTTATGTGAAAGTTTGTTTCGCTCCCCCCACCCACCGCCCGCCACGGCCCCCCACCCCTCTCCGCCCCCCCCACCCGGCCTCTCTCTGTAGGAAGCGGTAGAATATTGCTTAAGTGTTCTCTTAGCCAGAGTGGAGTGGGGTCAAAGGTGGCCGTCCTCAAACTGAATTAGAGGCCAGGCCTGCCAGAGGCAGCCGGCGCTGAGTCACTTAATCACATTATTTGGGAAAAATATAGGGGGGAAAGAGATAAAATGACTTAAAATGAACTTGCCAAGGAGGAAGTGGAGTTTTTTAGATTTATTTAAAAAGCAATCCTTGGCCTGATGAAATAGACGCAGGGCTGCGGCAGGATGTGGGAAGAGCGGGGCGGGGTGGGCGTGGGGGGGTTGGCAAGGTGGGGATCGTGCTGTGGGAGCAGAGGGGCTTCCAGCCTGGTCCCAGGGCCCCAGACCTTCATGAGGAGCCCCCTGGGGGTGCGGCAGGCCCTAGGGTGAGGGTTAAAGGGGGTGCGCTTGGGACCTGGGGCTAGCTGCTGGAGCCCACGCCTCTGGGAGTCTGAAGGCAGGCCGGAGCCGTCTGCTGGGAACACACAGCGGAGCAGGGTCCCCGGGGCATCGGGGGCCTTGCGCGGTGCCCCGATGACGCAGGCGGCAGCTAGTGCTGACAGATGGCCGTAGAAGTGACACAGCATTGATGGGTGACAGGAGTGGACAGGACCCAGGGACCTGGGGGGATGGTGTCCACAGGCTCACACCCGCTCTATAGGATGGATCCTATCAGTCGTCCCACTTATCAAGCCCCTACTGTGTGCCTGGGGCTTTCTGTACAGCTTAGGGGAGATCCACTACCACTGCCTGGCCATGCCCATCTTCCAGGGGAGAAAGCTGGAGTTCAGAGTGGGAAAGCCATTTATCCAAGGCCACACAGCTGGGACAATGGCAGGAATGGAACCCAGAGAGCTTGCTCAGAGCCAGTGTTCTTCTTGCACGACTCCAGGCTTCCCTTGGAGGGTGCGGTTGGAGGGTGGGAACGACGTGGGCCCCTAGCTGTGTGGCCTCTGACATGCTCCCGAGTGGTCATGCCGCTGTTCACAGCCCAGGAAGGCAGGACCAACATCTGCTCAGATGGGGAAGGGGCACATCTGGATTCGGGAAACCTGTCTGGTTGCTGGACTTTGGGGGGCAGGGGAGGGTCACACTGGTGGGTTCAGAGCTGGGCCTCTGCTCTTGTTGACAAGGAAAACTCAAGTATTGGACAGACAGTGAGGGATGCCCTAGGACAGTAGTGTCTCTGGGGCCAGCCTGGAATAGGTGGGCAGGCAGCTGATGGGAGTGGACGCCTGGCATCCTAGGTGAGGCTTTTCATCTTGCACAAAAATGCCAGGACAGGTGCTCGAACTGGGGAGAGAAGGGCCACAAGGGGAGGTGGCACCTGCTGCTTCATGAGCCCAGAAACAACCCACTGTCACTGGGATCTAAGTCACCACCAGGACGTTGTCAGGTCCACAGGCTCCAGTCCATCCACCTCTCAGTCTCTGCGTCTTATTTCATATCTGAGAAATGAGGAGATCGCACCTACCTCAACGGCTTGTCATGGAGAAGAAGTGACACAGGAAGCGCCCACTTAGCACGGTGCCTGGCCACAGTAGCTGCTATCATGGCATATCTGAGGATAGATGGGCTCCAGACCCCTAGCGAATGCTTTGCTTCCCCTTCTGATCTGCATTGCCCCTGCTCCTTTAGGTGGGGTTGAGACTGTGGGGTTGGGTGCCAGGAACCTGGCTTCTGACTGGGTGACTGTTTCTGGCCCACGCCAGCTGGCTTTGCCACCCATAAAGCTGTGTTAACGAGCTGTCTATTTCCAAATCTAGGCACAGAGGGAAGGAGGGAGGTCAGGAGAGGGGGTATCAGGGGCCCAAGTTCCTGGCCCCTTGGTTCAGTGTCTTCAGCAGCCCCAAGCATCCATGGTCTCCAGCTGAGGCCATTTTCTCATTCATTCATTCTCTCTTTCAGCCAATACCTCCTATAATCCAGGCACTGTTCTAGGCACAAGGATACATCAGTGAACAAAGCAGCACTCACAGCCCAAGATGGAGCCTCTGCTTCGGTTTCCTCATCTGTGGCAGGGGACTGGCTTTGCCTGTTCCACTTACTTTTGGCTGAATTGGGCGAAATCACAGAGGTGAAAGGGCCTGTGACAAGAGCTACCGCCAGGTGAGCTATTGTTTTTCTCCCAGTGATTGGGCCTCATAAGACTGTCCTCTGTCTGCTACTCTGCTGGGCTGGCAGCAGATAAGGTAAGGGGCAGGGGTAAAACAGAATAACATGTGGGCAACTTTGGGAAAGCGGGAGCCACTGTAGGCTCTTGAGCCAGAGCAGGTCTTCAAGGAGGCCTATCCAGGCTTCTCTGTTCCGGAAGGCCCGGGGACGCTGGCTCTTTGAGAAGCTGAGGTGGAGGGGACTTGTGGGAGGGGCCCTCGGTGAGACCTCTAGCTATTCCTGCACCTCAGTTCCCTGCTCCCCCCCCCCAACCTGGTTGTGAGCCTGGGTGTGGGCTGGGCTGGGCAGGAGCCCCCCCCCACCCCGCTCCCATCAAAATTAGGGTCCAGCAGGAGATACTGCCCAGAGCCCTGGACCCGGGGGGCTCCCTGTTTTGGGACAGAAGGGGAGTGGCCCGGGAGAGAGAGGCCAAAGCCCCAACAACAGCTCTGGACCCCTGGGGTGGCCCCTCTTCCCTGCACTAGGATACAGTAGGGAGGGCTGGGAAACTCTTCTTCCTCCCCCCAAAAGCCCCCCAGACCTTCTGCCTCAGGAAGGCCCTGGGCCTGCAGACCCCTGGATCCCTCTCCAACCCACCCCCAGCCAACACACTTTCATCGACCTACCCTCTTCCTGCAAACCTGTTTTGCTCATCTGGTGAGTGGAGCTGTTCAAGCTGAGACCCTCGGTGGCATGTTGGGAGCATCCCGTGGGAGCACCCCTGGGAGCGGACGCATGAAGGGCTTGGCGAACAGGAAAGACCATGTGGGACCGGGAGAGCCACGAGGAGGAGTCAAGTTCTGAGGCCCCTGACAGGCCGCTGAGGATGGACTCTGGCCATGCCTGGTCCTCAGGCCATTGAAGGGCTGGGTGCCTCCCTCAGGCCTGTCACTCTGCATCCAAGGCCTGTTTTTTTCTGGAAAACAAGCAACATTCATCACGAGTGACAGCCCGGCCCTAATGCAATCTCAGCTGGAGCCATGAATTGCAAATGCGCTGCAGAGAAGAGGCTGCTCCATTAGGCCCCCAGGGAGGTCACACGCCCCAGGCCCCAGGGGCGCTGGTCAGCCACGACACCTCACAGGCCCACAGCCCCGGCAGGGCCCCAGGCTCCCTGAAGACACCCTGGGCCAGGCCCCAGCCACCTCAGGGTCCTCGGGTCCTTAGGTAGGGTGAGGGCAGGACAAGGCTCCAGAGGGGGTGGAAGTGGGACCAGTTCCTGGTGACTCAGAACCTACTTTTGTCCCTTTATTGAGATTCACAGGGAAAACAATAAAATACCCAGGCAATTAACTGAAGCAAGTCAGGTGAGTAGGGCGGGGTACCAACCTGGCAATCAAGACCCCCCCCCAGACTAGGAGCACTCCAGTGACTGGGGGTGTCCTGCCTGATGCCACTTTGGGGGACCCTGGGCTCTGCCCCTTGCCCCAGGCGGACCCAGCCCTCTCTCCGCATCCGCCCAACTTCCAGCTGCAAGCACAAGAGCCCTCATCCTCCAGGAGTGAGCTGAGGTTCCCTCCCTCCCAGGGGCATCACCCCAAACGTGTGTGGCCTGCACTTCCAGCTCTGCACACGCGCTTGTGTCTCAGCTCTCTACTCACATGCGTGTGCCGGGCCACACGTGTGTGCCCAGCTCCCTGCCAGCCCAGCCCTGAGTCAGAGTTCATTGGCTGCCTCTGGCACCCGGTGTAGACGGGTGGGTTTGTTTTTTCCCTGTGTGTTTTGGGTTCAGAAAAAAAAAAATCCCCAAATGAGCTCCCCCAGGCGCTTTTCCCTTCATTTTTTCTGCCCAGGTGTGTCTAGAGGGAACTTCATTGTCTGTTTCACATTCATTTGCACTTAACTCATCCCAAAGTTTTGTAAGAGCTGTTTGATGTCCAAGACGCCTTGGAGCCCCCCCTCCCCGCCCCCCCAGCCTGTAATGAGCCCTTTAGCCCTTAGGGACGTAGAGCTGCCTTTGGGCCTGAGGCCAAAAACAGATGCCCACTACCCCCCTGGGCAGGGGGCAAGCACTCAGGATGGAGTGGGCTGAGCGGGTGGCATGGGGCGGGGAGGCTCTCACGTGGGCATCTCTCAGCACCCCTCCTCCCATGGCCCCTGCCCCTGCTGGGTACAGGGCCCAGCTGTTGGCATTTGGAGCCTCCCTCACTAATTAATGGGTGCCTGTGAGGGCTGACCCAATCAGGCACCCAAATTAATCTCAATTACAGCGATTTGGTAACTGCAGCGCTAGCCAGCCCGGCCGCGCCGCGATTTCATCACTTGAGAATGGGGAGCCCGGACAGCTCAGCCCCGATGTTATCAGCGGGGGCGGAGTGGGGGGCTGGGTGGGGCTCAGGGGCCCCAGGCAGCCCAGCCTTTATCAGCGCCATCACATGAGTTCATACCAGCTCATAGCCACGCTGGCATCCTGGCCTGCACCGCCCCCCATGCCAGGAGGGCGGGGAGGCTCCTGGTGGAGCTCTGGCTGCCGACCTCAGCCCCCCAGGGGCCCGCAGCGCCAAGCCTGGAGACAGGGCTGGTGAGCCAAGTGGGGCCCAGAGGTGTGCGGCCCTGGAACACCACGCTGGGCAGAGTTCCAGCTTCTGGCGCCCAGGGTCCAGCTGGGTTGCCTCCCTCTGGGCACAGAGGTGCCGGCGGGCAGACGTGGGATGACGCCTACCTGCTGGCAGCTCTCTGCAGTTTCCAAAGGCCTTTCCATCCAGTAGCACCAGTTTGCTCCCTGCAGCTTCCCACTGGGCAGGGCAGGGCAGGGCAGGGCAGGGATTATTAGTCCATTTTACAGACAGGGAAGTAGAGGTCCAGGGAGGAGCTGCACGGGCTCAGCAAGCCAGTGCAGGAGCCAGGCGGCTGGACTCCTAGTCCAGTGCTCTTCTTAGAAAAACACAGCTCCTGGGAGGCTGTCCTCCATTGGACTGCAGCACCCCCCCAACCCCCGCCATACCCCCACACTCTGGCTCTTTCCTGAGCCTCCAACTGCCTCAACCCACTGCCAGTTACTCATTTGTTCTGAGCCTCAGTTTTCTCACCTGTAAAATAGAGGGGAAGATAATGACATATGGGTTCCCCTGTCCACCTCCCCAGGGCACCTTGCACCTGCTCAAGCCCTGTGCAAACGTAAGGTATTAATTGTCATTATGGTCACCAGTCATGGTGGAGTGGAGTGTGCATCAGAGTTGGCAGCTCCTCGTCTGTTCTCCAAGCGCAGGGCATGCCTCTGTGACAACAGAAGGGCAGGGGAGGGCATCCTCCCCGTGGGGAGGGGGACATGGCTCTCTAATGGGGACTCCAGGCAGCAGAGGCCAACCCAGAAGGTGCCTGTGGCTCTGCGATGTCACTCAGCCCACCCCACACCCACAGCTGAGACTCCCGCATCATAACACTCAGCTCCCGGAGGGCAGAGAAGTCCCCCCAGGTCACCTCCCAGTCCAGCAGGGTGTGGGGAAGGCTCCCCCACACATGAATGAATGAATCAGGCCCAACTTCCCACTCAGGAGATACCTGACGTGGCTCGAGCCGATTACACTCACCTCCTACACGCCTCCCTCCACCCCAGCCTCGAGGTGGGGGCTGCGTCCAGCTGTGTCTGCCGCACCCGGGGCAGTGCCCGTGGGGTGACTTCCACCCACTCCACACCCCCATCTCAGGACCTGGTTTGGCCAGCAGGGAAGGGGTGTAGAGCCCGGGATGGGGATCTTTGGGGAGGGCTGTGGTTGGCGCCCCACTAGTGCCCACCCCCACTGGCCTGCCACCCTGCAAGGGAGCAGGCGCCCTGTGAGCCCTCCTGCCCGCCCCCCACTTCCCGCAAATGCAGTGGCAGGATGATTGATTTTGCGGGAAGAACGGCCACGAGGGGCGGGGGTGTGGGGTGTGGGGTGGGGAAGCCAGGGCGCCAGGGGTCCTTACTCTATTTGCTTGTGGCTGCGCATCAAAGCTAGGTCCCTCTGGGTACCACGTGAGGTGTTCCCCGGCTGCTCAGCCTGGTTGCGGGGGCACAAGGAGGCCCTTTGGGGCCCCCACGGCACATCCAGGGCCCTGGGGGCACCCACCAGCCCTGAGGGGGTCCACTGACCCCCTCAGCCTCCTGGTCAGCCCCCTAGAGGAGGTGGCTGACTTGGTTCAGGGATCACGTTACCCCAGGGAATGTAAGTGTGCTGGGAAGCTGGTCTCCTCAGCCCTCCGTTGCTTGGTCTGAATTGTGCAGGGCCTGCCTCCCTGGGCTGGGCAGGGGGAATGGGCGGATCAGCACCCCCCGCCCCCAGCAGACTCAAGCCTGGCTGGGACTCCCACCCTACGGGTCAGGCCCCGAGGCCCATGGAGCGCACTGGGGGCCTTCTGGGGAAGGAGGGAACCCTGAGCCACTTGAGAGCTAGGGGTACAGGTGCCCAAAGACACACATGCTTCCAGGGTTTGTTCTCAAAAGTGTGCAGTGCTTACACTCACAATCACACTCACACAGTCAGACACTAGACCCCTGAGAACATTCACATGCTTCTTACGTGTACCCCCTTCTTATATTTATGGGCACACACGTACACACACCATGATTCGCAGGGACAGAGTCAGGTCCTCAAGGCGTCACACCCATGAAAACGGCACTTGACATGGGTGCACACAGTCGCAGGAAGGCACTCAGATCCGAACCCCAAGAAAACACCCTGCAGGGCTGACCACCCCGCTCCAGTCCCCGGTGTGCACACACGCAAACAACAGGGACTTGGATGATTAGAAACGGGAGTTTCCCCCCCGCTGTGTCTATTGGAGAGATGGGCAAACCGAAACCTCGGGAAGAGGATGATTCAGGCTCCAGGTGCGTCAGGAGGCAGCGAAGCCCAGGAGCTACCTGGATTCGGGAGGCTCCAAAGACAGGCCAGTTGCCTCTCTGTGTGTGTCACCTGTCTGCACCTTGGGCCTGGCGTGGGTGTGAGTGGGGGAGAAGCCGTGCTCTCTAGCAATGCCTGATAAGGAGACGACTTCTGCCGGGACTGAGCCTCATGGGCAACTTTCTGGAGGAGGGGAGCCAGGATGGGGGAGTCCCTGTGAGAGGTTGGACTAGCTGGGGGTCTCGACTTGGAGGTGACCTCCGGGAGCAGAGGGCAACAGGGAAGGGTTATTGGGGGCGGCTTCCCAATGGGACATTTGCCAGCTTCACTTCCAGGGACTTTGCAGGCCATCTGGAAGGACAGATCACTTTCCTCATCCAAATACAATCATGAAATCATGGGGGGGCATCGATGACCCCCTAACCCAATCCGGCCACTCAGTCACTGTCACTGGGGCTCAAGGGAGTGGGGCAGCCTCAGGCTTCCAAGGGGAGGAAGGGGCTCCAGAGAGACAGAGTGGACAGAGGCAGACCCAGGCCCAGGCTCCATCCGGATCCTGTCTGGAGAAGCCCTGAGAGGCCCATGGCGGGTCAGGATGGCATCCAAGCACCCCCAGTGCCACTTCATGCCCAGGGATGCATCAGGAGCTTCTGTGCATGAAGGGCTCCCGCTTACCAACTGAGAGCCACCTGGGTGCCACCATCAAGGCTCTGAGAAGTCCTGTGGAGGTGGAACTACTTGTCCTCCCTTCACCCAACCACTGTCAAACTTACCAGAGCCCACTGAGTTGTCATTTCAATGAGCACCTATTAACATGCGGTGCGACTGGCATTTGGAAAACTGCCCTCAATCTTTCAAATCCCCTTTTCCCTGATCATTAAAGCATTTCAAATTCCATGTTCATTGTAAGAAATCTGGAAAACATGATAAATAACAGAAAATATTGTTCAGATCTTTCAATATCTCCTCACCCAGAAGGAACCACTGTTAACATTTTGGTCTATTTCTTTCTTTCCAGATTTTTTTTTTCTCCCTCTGTGAGTGTGTAGGGATGTGGGGAGTGAGTAAAAAACATGTTACTCTAAACTGAGATCCTATAGTTTTGTATCCTGCCCTTTTTCCTGCATTTTTTAATAGACCACTTAATACATAGAAAAGATTATATGTACAGTTTAAAGAACAGTAATCAAACAAATAGCCAGATACCCACAATTCAATTTAAGAATTTTATGCTACTTTTTCATTTAGCATTATGCTCTGGACGTTTTCCCATGCCATTAAATATTCTTTGAGAACTTGAGTTTTAATGGCTGCCTGGTATTCCTTCAAAGGGTGTACCATGTTTTATTTAACAAGTCCCACCTTCTTAGAAATTTAGATGGTTTCCAATTTTTTACTATTAAAAGAACCTGTGATGAACACTATTATATGGAACTCTATCCATAATCAGAACAATATCTGACTACTTATTTAAGTGGCTAGAAGTAGAATTGAAGGGTCAACATTTTAAAATAGTAATAGCCAACAGACACCAAGCGTTTCTTTGCCAGGCGTTGCACAGACAGCTTTACATGCATTAATTAGCTCATTGAAATGTACAACTCCACGTGGCAGGTACAATTCTCACTGTACAGATGAACAAACGGAAGGTGCTGGGAAGCTAAGCGAGTTGCCCCAAATCACATGATAGTACGTGACCACGCTGGTCTTTGAACACCAGCAGCCTGGTTCTATAGCCTGAGCTCTTCTTAGCCACCAGGCCACGTGGTAGTTTGTTCATTCAACAGTATTTACTGAGCACCTACTGTGCACCAGGCACTATTACAGATGATTGGTAAATGGCAGTGAACCAGACAGATAAAAATCTCTGCCCTACATTCTAGTTGAGGAGACAGAGAGTAAACACATTAAGTGAAATCTTTCCATTGTTAGAAGATCCTACATCTCCTGGCCAAAAAAAAAAAAGAAAAGAAAAGAAAAGAAAAGAAAAAAGCAGTGGAGAAGGAACGCAGAGGTGGGTGTGTAATTTAAACAGGAGGTCAGGTCAGGACTTACTGAGGAGACATTAGAGCAACGTCTTGAGGGAGGTGAGCGAGGGTGCTCGGCTGAGAGCATTCCAGAGGACCTGCAAGGGCAAAGGCCCTGAGGCAAGCATGAGCTGATGTCCAAGGAGAAGCAAGGAGGCCACGGAATAGAGCTGGAGAGTGGGAGGAGGTGAGGTTACAGAGCTCATGGAGGGGGTGCAGAGCTCAGGGCTTTGTGGGTCACTGGAAGGACTCTGGCTTTTCTCTGAGGGAAGTGGGAGCCATGGAAGGTTTTTGAGCAGAGCAGTGGCATGATCTGGCTTACATCTAACAGGATCCCCTCCGGTTGCTGGGTGGAGAATCACTATACATCAGGGGCAAAGGTGGCAGTGAGGAGGCTAGAGATGGGAGCTCGAACCGGGCTGGTTGTGGGGGTGGGTGGGCAGAAATGGTTTCCTTCTGGCTATGTTTCGAAAAGGGATTGCAGGGATTTGCAAATCACTTGGCTGTGGGATATTAAAGAGGAATCAAGGATACCTCCAAAGTTTGGAGCTTGAGCCCTGGACAGGGGGAGGTGCATTTGGCGCAGCTGAGAAAACTGGGAGGCATGTGGTTCGAACGGGTTACGTTTGCAGTGCTGAGGCAGACATCACTGTTAGCCTGACACCCTGCTCTCTTCTTCTGGGTATGTAGGAAGATGGTACATACTGCCCCCTGAGAGAAGTGGCCACAGGATGAGCTCTGGCCAGAGAGTTGCAGGTGGGAGTGATATGTGTAACTTCCGGGGTGGGGCACTTAATCACCTCCAGCTGAGCTGGTCTGATTTCAGGAGCATGTGCCCAGGTGGCACCTCCATCAGCCTGGGCTCCTGAGTGACTCATGCCCACCTACCCTAGACATGTATCATCAGAACGAAATAAACGTTTGTTGTTCTAAGACACAGGTTTTGATGTTGTTTGTTATCACAGCATAATTTATCCTATCCCGAACAACACAGACACAGATGAGTAGGATTGCCATGCAAGGTTGCACAGGTTGCACACTGTTCCAGGGGGTTTCATTCTGATTATAGCTGCCTAACTTGTAGATTCTTCACACACGTGAAGCCAGGTGTAGGGCGTCCCCTGAGATGGGTCCTCTGGTTTATCAGCCTCTCTCAGAGGCCCGATTCCCATGCCCACCCCTGACTTAACTCTAACCCTGCCATAGCCACCTCACAGGGTGGACTGGTGGGAGGAGTGTTCAGGAGCTTGGCCTTTGGGCATAAGTGAGCGAGAGTGTGGATGTGAGTGTGTGCCCAGCCGGGTCTGCACCTGCTGGGCAGATCCAGGCCAAGCAGCAAGCGGGTAAGTGAAGGCACACGGCCACACCCCAGCAGCTCCCCTGCCTCCTAACGGGATGCATATGTCTGGCTGCAGATTTAACAAGAAGTCTGATTTATGGAACTGCCACTCAGATGAATTTAAGCTGGATGCTACTGATTAAAACCCCAGGGTCTGTGTTTCCTCCAGCGCTCCCCCTCCCCCTTGCTCCCCTCTCCTCCTGCCCCCTCCTTACACAAGGGCCAGGCCGCGTTTGCCTAGCACGGTCTGGAGAAGGCTGGCGCGTTCTGCTGTCTCCTGGCAGAACAATATGTGGTACGAAGTTTTTTAAAAAAGTTGTACTTAAGGAGGGCACCTTCTCCTAAGTTGCAAGGGGGCTGATTGTGCTAGAAGCAGCTCTGCCTGTTCTCCAAGTGAAGACATCAAGGTGACAGATGTATAGGCAAGCCTGGAGCTCCAGGGAGAGGTTTGAGCTAGAGATACAAACTTGGGAATTGTCAGCATATATGGGCGTTTAAAGAGCCATGGCACGGGGTGTGGGGGATTGGGCTTCACCGGGGGAAGAGAGAATATATGAGAAGAGATGGGACACTGAGCTTCTGGTGCTGCAGCAGAGACTGGAAGGAGCGGCCAGGGAGGAGGGAGAGAACCAGCCAAGGGAGGGAAGGGTCTGGGGAGGATGGAGTGACCGTCTGGATCCAGTGTGCTGGTGGGGCCAGTATACTGAGTGTTGAGAACTGACCACTGGGCTTCACTATGTGGACTCGGTGCCCTGGACTAGGGCAGCTGTGTGGAGCGGGTTCAAGAGAGGCTGGGAATCTTACCGGGCAAGGGAGCAGAGAAGAGGGTGGGAGTTGGCAGAGAAACGGGGAGGAGTGGGCACAATGAGGCTGGTAAGAAAGAGCTGGGAGATAGGGAAGGTCACTGCTCCTGAAGCAAGGCTGGAATGCTATTCAGAAGGTAAGGGGGTGGGGTCGTGCTCAGCAGGAGGTGGAGCCTCAGTGAGCAGAAGCCAGGCTGCCAAATTGCCCCAGACCCCCACCAGTAGCAGCCTGCACTGATGGCCTGTTTCCTGCACACCCGGTTTGGGCAGCCCCCCTGCTCTTACGGGATTTCCGAAGTCCCCTCCACAGCTTGGGTACTGATCCATGGGGGTCTCCTAAATGGGCAGGAATTAGCATACAGACCTCCATGAAGATGCAAGTGGGGGGGAAGCCGGGATGGCTCAGTGGGTTAAGCGCTCACTTTGCAGCGCCGGGGACCGAGGATCGAATCCCGGCCCCGGCCCGTGCGGAACCATATGCTGAACTGGGAGCTCCCCCGGTTCAGTTCTCTCTCTGTCTCTGTATCTCTCTCTCTCTCTCCCTCTGTCAAAATAAATAAGTAAATAAATAAATATTAAAAATATATATATATTAAAAAAAAAAGATGCAAGTGGGAACCAGAGGCCCAGAAAGGTTAAGTAACATGCCCAAGGGCACACAGCTATTGAGTGGCAGAACTAGAATCCACTTTATTTCTGCTCAACACCCTCCTCCAAACCCAGAGATAAGAAGAGGGGTCAAGAGGTCCTTGTCAACAGGTCCCTGTGGGCTCTGTAAGTTTGGCCTCCTGGCTAGCTTTTGTGTTTCTTCTTTCATTGCAGGTGTGCCAGGTGCCCCCAACTGCCCGTGACAGGATCCCCAAGAAGATGTGATGCAGGGAGTAGGTCCTATGGATTCGCAGACCACTGGGGAGATCAAGCCATGATCCCAATTATTAGACAGAATCAGCACTCTTCAGGGGGCCGTCTGTCCAGGAAGTGGAAGGGTGGGCACCCAGCTAGAGTGGGGGGGGTAGGGGGGGTCAGGAAGGCTTCCCAAGAAATCACAGCTAAGCTGAGAGCCAAAGAATGAGCGAGGTTCTAGACAAGCGTCCTTGCAGAGAGACCTCAGGAAACACAGGTAAACCTTAGCTGTTTGCAGCGGGCCGTCCTGGGTGAGTTGGGCTTTCTGAGGGGCCTGCAGCCCGGCCGTGGGGTCGGGGCCTGCAGCCCGGCCGTGGGGTCGGGGCCTGCAGCCCGGCCGTGGGGTCGGGTCCTGCAGCCGTGGGGTCGGGTCCTGCAGCCGTGGGGCCGGGGCCTGCAGCCCGGCCGTGGGGTCGGGGCCTGCAGCCCGGCCGTGGGGTCGGGGCCTGCAGCCGTGGGGTCGGGGCCTGCAGCCCGGCCGTGGGGTCGGGGCCTGCAGCCGTGGGGCCGGGGCCTGCAGCCCGGCCGTGGGGTCGGGGCCTGCAGCCCGGCCGTGGGGTCGGGGCCTGCAGCCGTGGGGTCGGGGCCTGCAGCCGTGGGGTCGGGGCCTGCAGCCCGGCCGTG
>PVKE010023159.1:0-24904 GCA_004027555.1 Craseonycteris thonglongyai
GACCTTATAATAAAAAAACAGCACCACGGGTATCTAAGTGCTCATCATAAGGTGACCAATCGTCCTCCTTTTGGAAGTTCTGTCCTCTCTCGAAAAGTGACCTCCTAGATGTCCTCCTTTTCGATTTGTGTTCAGTTTTTATCCACAGAACTACCAGACATTAAAATAGACAATTGTCTATTTGAAGAAATTAGAAAATTGAATATTTAAAATCTGAAATATTGGTCGAGTGGGAAAATGAACATGTTGAAGTTGATAAAAGGTGGGTGGAAATATTCAACCATTTCAAAAATGCACATATGCCATATGAAAATTTACTTCTGGTCCAATTTACATTGTGCTGCCCTGGCACTAATGCAGCAGTTGAAAGGGTATTTTCAGTTGCTAATGATTTTTGGACAACTGAAAAATCAAGACTGAATGTTGATACTCTAGCTGCAGCACTTGCTGTGAAATTCAATATAAAAAATAGTTCTTGTACGGATTTTTCTAATATTTTGTTAGAAAATGACACATTAACAGAAAATATTCATTCAGTTGAAAAATATGCATATTTAAATAATAATTAATCATAATATGCCTGCATTATCTATTTACTATATTATAATGCTTTCTGTTTAGTTACTGTTGCAAAGAATAAATTTTTTTATTTGCAATATTTGTTTCTTTAATTTATTTATGTCCTCCTTTTCATTGGAGAAAAGTTGGTCACCTTATCATTCTTTGCCAAGAGTTAACGTGTAGGTGTTACTCTTAGTTTTAGAGGTGAGGTTCCTTATACTCCAAGATGCTACATGATCTACTTGAAGTTACATAAGCAGTAAACAGCAGAGACATGATGTTACCATGATCAGTTGATTCTGAGTCCCATGCCCTTCCCCCTGATCACCCTGCCAAGTGGACACTGCACTCACAGCAGGGAGAGTGCCCTCTGCTTCCTCTTGGCTTTTGTGGTGTCCTCTGTGCAGTCTGATGGCTGTTTTTGTTTTTCTACCTTATCTTTCACTTGTCCAGCATTGGCCAAGGCCCTAGTACTGCTTAGCAAGAGAGCACTAAGAATCAAGGCTGCTTTCTTTCTTTTTCTTCAGATTTTTATTTTATTGTTTTGACAGAGAGAGAGACAGAGAGAGTTAGAGAAAAGGGGAAGGACCCAGAGCAGTCTCCATAGTTGTACATCATTACTTATGACATAATTTCATTCCACACAGGTGGATGTGGGGCTTCCCTGGGGTGGGAACTGAACTTGGGGCCTCCCACATGGGGAGCATGCCCTGGGTGTTGAACACAGTTTGTAACACATAGACAAAGTATTATAAAGTTGTACACCTGGAACCTATGTAATTTTCTAACCAATGTAACCCTAATAAATTTAACAATAAAAAAAAAAAAATCAGAGGAGGAGGTAGAAGATGGAAGTTGCCAGTGAGTTTTAGGAAGGCAGCCAACACTTGCTTCTTTTCTTTTCTTGGAGAATTTTATTTCCCTTATTTCTGGTGCTGCCAAAGCAAGACAATTTAAAAGGTGATACCTAGGAAACTTCCTTTTAATTATTTTTCTCCCAGTTTCTCTCTTCTCTTCCCTCTTTCCCACCCTCCTCCCTTTCCACCCCTCCTCTCAGATTTTTCTATTATGCAGACTTAGTTATTCACAAGCCCAGATTAAAAGCTTTAGGGGATGGTCAGACCTGATGTTTTCAGAGGCTGTTATCCTCAGGATATAGTTCTTTAAATCCCTGCCACTCACCACGGCTAGTTTGTTCACACACATTGGCCTCCTTACCTTGTTCTCTGTCCCCAGTGTTTCTCTAGTCAATAATGCGGATTGTTAATTATTAAACACTGAGCTTAATAACCAAAAATTGACTTCTCTCCTAGTTTTTGGCACTTTTGGTGAGATGTATAGCCCTTCAGTTGTTGCTGGAATTCAGTCATTTATTTGACAAAAATTTATTGAATGCCTGCTGTGTGCAAGGCATAAGCCCTGAAGTATATCAGAGCATAGGTTATTCATAATTCCTACCTTCATAGAGTTTTACAGTCTAATGACAGCTTGGAGTAATTAAATGGGCAGTTATGGTATTTCATGGTGACTTCTGTGAGAATGCCCAGTGTCAGGAAGCAGGTGATCTAGGTGTTCTATTCTAAACTATCAAAGTCAGGAAGACTTTTCCGGAATGAGTACTGTCTAGCAGACACTGAAAGCCAGGGTCACTGTCACAGCCTCCTGTCTGTTCTCCCTGAGCCTGCCTTTTGTACAGTGGCCACTCAACAAAGCAGAGTGCTGCTCTGCTCCAGACCCTCCAACAGCTCTCAGCTACCCTAGAGAAAAGGCCTTCAGCCTCACCATGGCCTATGGCACCCAGTATGCTCTGGCCAATTTGACCCTCTGGCTTTGTCCCTTTCAGCTCTCCTTGCTCACTTGCTCCAGCCACTGGCCTCCTTGCTGTGCCTTGAACCCTCTAGTTGTTGAGACCTTTGCATTTTTCTTTCCCACTGCCAAAATGCCTTTGCTCCAGATATCCACAGGGCTCAGCTCAAGTGCCACCTTCCCAGTGAAACTTTCAGTGAGTACCCTACCTAAAGTTTATTGCAATAAACTCCAGTCCTCGCTCATTGCTGGTAATCTCCCCCCCACCCCCACCCTCTGCCCCCATTCCTGCTTCACTTTTCTTGAAAGCACTTATCACAACACACTTTGATGTGTAATTTATTTACTTGTTTGTTTACTGTCTGTTTCCTTCTACTAGGATAGAAGCTTCATGAATGCCTGGGGCATTACAGATGCTCAGTAGATATTTTAAATGTTGAATGAGTTAATGAATGAGAACTCATCGACTAGGTGGAGGTAGTATGGAGGTTGTTTCCAGTACAGGAAAATGAAAAAGCCCAGTAGTCAAGAGTGTGGCACATTTGAGAAAATGGGAAGTAGCTCTCTGTCATGAGAGCTAGAATTTCAGGAGGCAAGTGATGAGAGAGAAAGCTGTATCAGGGCTGGGCCTCTCATGGTCTTTAAAACTCTGTTGAGAAACTAAGGTATTATTTTCTATGGAGACAGTGGAAACCATTAAATATGTGAAGTCCCGGAAGGACATTGTCAGATTTGTATTTTAGAAAGATTCCTGGTATCCTAGTAGAGAATGCAGTGAAGGGGTGGAGAGTGGTTCGCTGAGATGAATTGGAGCTTACTATAGTGATTAAGGCATGAAGTGATGGAACCATTGACCTGAGGGTTGGCAAAAGCGATGGCATGAAGGGGCTAGGTGTAATCAGTGGTCTGGATGCAGAAGGTGAAAAAAGGTGAGGCATTCAGGATGCTTCCCTAGTTTCTGGTTTTGGGAATGAAGTAAATAATGTCTCTGTTTTTTAAGATAAAGAAAAGAGGGAGAAAATAGGAGGTCACTGAGGGGTATAGGGACAGATGATTTAGTCACCTTGTATGGTTGTGTAGGGTGTGCACCATCCAGGAACACCTGGCCAAGGTGAAAGAGTGGCAACTGGAGCACAGCCCAGCCCTCTACTCACCAATCTTGTGTCTGGCCCAGCGCGACATCTTCCATGAGAAAGAGGCACCTCTTTTTTAATTACCATGAAGGCACCATATGGCTAACCACAACCCTGAGATGAACTTGATCTTGAACTTTCTACATGTGAACTCTGTGGTATAACCAAGAAGAAATGTCTATTCGAAAGTTAGATGTACTGATGTAGAACCCTACAGAAAGATCTGGGTGGGAAATACAGACGTTAGAGTCATCTCCTTATTTAAACCATGAGCAGATGGTGTCCCTTGGAAGAATAGCGAGAAGAGAATGATGCTCAAGTCACAAATACACAGTGGGATAATATTTGTAGTTTTTATTTTATGGGAACTTGCTAGAAACAAAGTACCTCAGTCAATACTACTGATTGAGTTATCTCATTAAATATATAGGATGATTTATGATTCTATCATATAACACTGGGGGTGGGAAGGGCATATCTATTTCGCATCATAGAATTATAAAGATGAATGGATCAATTAAAGTTGTAAAAGGCTCACCAAGAGCCTTCTTAGTATTCCTGGTGTCTCTTTTTACAGCTCATGGAGAGCACTTCTTGTTTCAAAATGGCCAAGGTATGTAATGCTGTGATTTTCTTCCTTGGAAGCAACATGTACATTAAATATATTTTTAAATGTTTATTTACTGTTGCAGTATTCCATCTGCAGTGAACCTCTAATAGAGTTGTCCAACCCTGGAGCCAGTGGATCTTTGTTTTTTGTTACCAGTGATGATGAGTTTATTATCAAAACAGTTCAGCATAAAGAAGCAGAGTTCCTTCAGAAGCTACTGCCAGGCTATTACATGGTAAGTACCTGCACAGAATTAAAGCTTCTACTTAAGGTTTAATTACTTTTCTCAAAAGTTCTTTCAGTTTTGTTTTTTTCCCCAATGACTTTTTGGCAGGTTCCTTTCTCTTTGGTCATCTTTATGGTATTTTGCATTTAGACTACTATGAGTCATTGAATAAATTTTTTTTTTATTGTTAAATGTATTAGGGTTACATTTGTTAGTAAAAATTACATAGGTTCCATGTGTACAACTCTATACTACTTTGTCTATGTGTTACAACATGTGTTCACCATACAGAATCAGCTTTCTATCACCATATATTTAGCTCCCTCCCCTCCTCTTCCATACACCTTACCCTCAGGTAACCACTAAACTACTATGTCCGTGAGGTTTTGTTTCTTTGTTGCTTTCAGTTTGATATTCCACGTATGAGTGAAGTCATGTAGTTCTTAGCTTTTCTATCTGGCTTATTTTGCTTAGCATGATGATCTCAAGTTCCATCCATGTTGTTGCAAATGGCAGAATTCCATCTTTTCTTATCACTGACTGATAGTCCATTGTGTAAATGTACCACAGCTTCTTTATCCAGTCATCTATCAAAGGACACTTTGGTTGTTTCCATGGTTTGGGCACTATGACCAGTGCTGCAATGAACAGAGGGGTACATATGCTTTATGGACTGAAATCTTCAAGTTTTTTGGGTAGATACCTAGAAGGGGGATTGCTGGGTCATAGGGCAGCTCCATTCCCAGTTTTCTGGAATCTCCATACTGTTTTCCATAGTGGTTGTACCAATTTACATTCCCACCAACAGTGTATGAGGGTTCCTTTTTCTTCACATCCTTTTCAGCACTTGTTTCTTGTCTTTTCGATAATAGCCATTCTAGCAGGTATGAGGTGGTATTTCCTTGTGGTTTTTATTTGCGTTTCCCTAATGGCAAATATTGTTGAGCATATTTTCATATGTCTGTTGACCATTTGTATGTCTTCATGGGTGAAGTGCCTATTTATGTCTTCTACCCATCTTCCTTCCTTCCTTCCTTCCTTCCTTCCTTCTCCCCTCCCTCCCTCCCTCCCTCTCTCTTTCTCTCTTTTTTCCTTTTGTTTTTTCTTTCCTTCCTTCCTCCCTCCCTCTCTCTCTCTTCCTTTCTTTCAGATGTGAGGGCTATCTGGCTATGACATCTGTCACCCCATTAATCTTTAGGGTTGATTTGGCTGACCTGGCTGGCTGGGTGGGTTTTCCTTTCTTCCGTCACTGCTCCATGTGCATCTCTCCTGAACCTGCATGCTCTGTCAAAGAGGATGACCTTCCCTGATAGAGGAGATGACCATTCTTCAGTCAAGGGCATATGAGTAGCTGTGCTCCCCTACGAGAACCTCCCAATGAGTTCTGCACATTTTTCAGTTGGATGGTTTGTTATTGTGTTGTTGAGATGTATGAATTTACAGATAGATAGATAGATAGATAGATAGATAGATAGATAGATAGATAGATAGATAAGATAGATAGATTAGATAGATAGATAGATTAGATTAGATAGATGCCCCTTATCAAAGCATTGTTTGCAAATATTTTCTCCCAATTGGATGGTTGCCTCTTTGCTTTGTTGGTGATGTCTTTTGCGATATAGAAGCTTTTTAGTTTGATATAGTCCCATTGCTTTTACTTTTCTTGCCTTTGAGATCAGGTTCATAAAGTCCTCCCTGAACTCAGTCTATAAATTTAGTACCGATTTTTTCTTCTATACAATTTATTGTTTTGGGTCTTAAGTGGAGGTCTTTAATCCATTTTGAGTAAATTTTGGTATATGGTGACAGATTGCAGTTCAGATTCATTCTTTTGTATGTTGTTTTCCAATTTTCCTAGCACCATTTACCAAAGAGGCTTTCTTTTCCCCACTGTATATTTTTTGCTCTTTTGTAAAAACTTATCTGTCCATATATTTGTTTATTTCTGGGGTTTTGATTCTATTCCATTGTTCTGTGTGACTGTTTTTCTGCCACTACCAAGCTGTTTTGATTATTGAGGCTTTGTAGTATAGACTGAAATCAGGGAGCATGATACCTCCAGCCTTACTTTTTTTTTTTTTTTGTAGAACTGCTTTGGTGACTCAGTATCTTTTGTGGTTCCATGCAAATGTGGTGATTTTAAAATCTACTTCTTGAAAGAATGTCAGTGTGATTTTGATGGGAACTGTGTTAAATCTGTATATTACTTTAGGTAATATGGCCATTTTAACTGTGTTGATTCTTCCAATACATGAACATAGAATATCTTTCCATTTCTTTGTGTTTTCTTTAATTTCTTTTAATAATGTATAGTTTTCAGCGTATAAGTCCTTCACATTCTTTGTTAAGTTTATTCCTAGGTATTTTATTCTTTTTGTTGCAATTGCAAAAGGTATCTAATTTCTCATTTCCTTTTCTGATGTTTCCTTTTTGACATATAAAAATACAATAGATTTTTGTATATTGATTTTGTACCCTGCAATTTCACTGTATTTGCATTTGTTTCTAATAGTTTTCTCATGGAGTCTTTAGAGTTTTCTATATAAAGGATCATGTCATTTGCAAAGATTGACAATTTGACTTCTCTTCCAATTTGGATACCTTTTATTCCTTTCTTTTTCCTGATTGCTCTGGCTAGAACTTCCAGTACTATATTGAATACCAGTGGTGACAGGGAGCATACCTGTCTTGTTCCTGATTTTAAGAGAACAGCTTTCAAATTTTCCTCATTCAGTATATTACCTGAAGGTTTGTCATATATGGCCTTTATTATGTTGAGCTACTTTCCTTCAATTTCCATTTATTCAGTGTTTTGATCATAAAGGATATTGTACCTTGTCAAATGCTTTTATTTCATCAGTGATATAATCATAATGGTTTTTATTTTGTCTATGTAGTGTATTACACTGATTTGTGTGTGACTGTTCTTTTTTTCTTGTTAAATTTATCGGGGTAACATTGGTTGGTAACAATTACACAGCCTCTGGGTATACAATTCTACATTACATTGTCTAGACATTGCATTATGTGCTCACCACGCAGAATCAGCTTTCTTTCCATCACCATCTATTTGATTCCCCATCCCTACCCCCCACTTCCCACCCCCAGCCCCCGCCCAATCTCCCACCCACCTTCCCCTTTACCCTCCGGTAACCACTAACTATTGACTGTATCCATGAGTTTTTGTTTCTTTGTTACTTACAGTATTATATTACACCTATAAGTGAGGTCTCATGTTTCTTGATTCTGTCTGACTTACTTCTTTTAATAAGATTGTTTCAGGGTCCATCCATGTTGTCACAAATGGTTATATTTCATTTTTTCTTATCAATGAGTAGTAGTCCATTGTGTAAATGTACAATGACATCTTTATCCAGTCGTCTATCAAAGGATATTTTGGTTGTTTCCACAACTTAGCCACCATGAACAGTTCTGCAATGAACATTGGGGTACATACATCTTTGTGCATTAAGGTTTTCAAATTGTTTCAATAGATACTGAGAAAAGGGATTGCTAGGTCTTATGGAAATTCCATTTCTAATTTGAGAAATCTCCATACTTCCTTCCATAGTGTCTATACCAATTTACATTCCCACCAACAGTGTATGAGGGTTCCTTTTTCTCCACAGCCTCTCCAGCACTTGTTATTCCTTGTCTTAATTATAACCATTCTAACAAGTGTGAGGTGGTATCTTGTTGTGGTTTTAATTTGCATTTCCCTAATTGCTAGTGATGTTGAGCATTATTTTATATATCTGTTGGCCACATGTATGTCTTCATGAGAGAAGTGTCCGTTTAGGTCCTCTGCCCATTTTTTAATTGGATCATTTTGTTGTTGTTGTTGTTGTTGAGTTGTCTGAGTTCTTTATATATTCTAGTTATTAGCCCTTTATCAGAGGCATTGTTTGCAAATATTTTTTCCCATTCAGTTGGTTTCCTTTTTACTTTGGTGATGGTTTCCTTTACTGTACAGAAGCATTTTAGTTTGATGTAGTCCCATTCAGTTATTTTTGCTTTTACTTCCCTTACCTTTGGGGTCAAATTCAAAAAGTGCTCTCTGAGCGCAAGGTCTGTAAGTTTAGTACCAATGCTTTCTTTTATGCACTTTATAGTTTCATGTCTTATGTGGAGGTCTTTAATCCACGTTGAGTTAATTTTGGTATATGGTGACAGTTCACAGTACATTCATTCTTTTGCATGTGGTTTTCCAATTTTCTCAGCACCATTTACTGAAGAGGCTTTCATTTCCCCACTGTATATTTTTTGCTCCTTTGTCAAAGATTATCTGTCCATGTATTTGTGGGTTTATTTTTCGGTTTTCAATTCTGTTGCATTGGTCTGTATGTCTATTTTTCTGCCAGTACCAAGCTGTTTTGATTATTGATGTTTTGTAATATAGACTGAAGTTAGAGTGGATGAGGCTTCCATTCCAGCCTTATTCTTTTTTCAGGGGAGTGCTTTGATGATTTTGGCTTTTTGTGGTTCCATATGAATCAGATAATTTTTTAAATCTATATCTCAAAAGAATGTCTGTGGTACTTCTATGAGAATTTAATTATATCTTTATATTGCTTTGGGTAATGTGGCCATTTTAACTATGTTGATTCTTCCAATCCATGAATACAAAATATCTTTCCGTTTCTTTGTATCTCCTTCAATTTCTTTTAATAGTGTCTTATAGTTTTCTGTGTATCAGTCCTTCATGTTCTTTGTTAATTTAGCCCTAAGTGTTTTATTCTTTTTGTTTTGATCACAAAAGATGTCATTTTTCTCATTTCTTTTTCTAAAGTATTGTTATTTGTATATAAAAATGTTTTGGAGTTTTGTACGTTGATTTTGTATCCTGCAACTTTACTGTATTTATTTATTATTTGTAATCATTTTCTGGTGGAGTCTTCAGGGTTTTCTATATAAAGTGATAGTTTCACTCCTTTACTTACCACTTGGATGCCTTTTATTTCTTTCTCCTGCCTGATGTCTCTGGCTAGAACTTCCAGCACTATATTAAATAGCAGTGGTAATGAAACATCCCTGTCTTGTTCCTGATTTTAGAAGAAAAGGTTTCCGTTTTTCCCCATTCAGTATGACATTCACTGAGGGCTTGTCATATATAACCATTTTTGTTGAGGTACTTTTCTTCTATATACATTTTACTAAGTGTTTTGATCATAAGTACATGTTGTAATTTGTTGAATGCTTTTTCTGCATCAATTGTTATAATCATATGGTTTTTATCTTTCATTTTGTTTATGTGGTGTATCGCATTGATCAATTTGCGTATGTTGAACCATCCTTGTGCCCCTGGGATGAATCCCACCGGATCATGATGTATAATCTTTTTAATGCCTTTTTATATTCTGTGATACCTTGGAATCTGAACACCCCAAAACTCAACTTGGAATTCGAAAGGAAAAAAATCAAGCAAATTTTACCTCGGAATCTGAATGCTGTTTTGGATTCCAAATGCTGCTTTGGAATTCAAACACCACAACATTGTTTGCGCGGGATGTATCGACTGTATGGCCTGTAGCTTTATCCAAACGCCCACTTGTCTGGAAATTCAAACATTTTGGAACTTGAATAGGGTTCTGGAACGGATTCAGTTCGAATTCCAAGACATCACTGTATTTGCTATTATTTCCTTTAGGATTTTTGCATCTCTGTTCATCAGTGATATTGGTCTATAGTTTTCTTTTTTTGTGATGTTTTTACCAGGCTTTGGTATTAGGGTAATGTTGGCCTCATATAATGGTTGAGAAGTATTGCCTCTTCTTCAATTTTTTTGAAAAGTTTGAGGAGAATAGGTGTTAGTTTCTCTTTGAAAGCCTGGAAAAACTCATTAGTGAGGCCATCTGGTCCTGGACTCTTGGTTTTGGGGAGATTTTGGATGATTGTTTCAGTTTCCTTACCGTTGATTGGTCTGTTTAGGTTATCCAGTTCTTCTTGATTCAGTCTAGAAAGACTATATGTTTCTGGAAACCGGTCCGTTCTTCTAGGTTGCAAAATTTTGTGGCCTATAGTCCTTCATAGTATTCTTGTATGATCCTTTATATTTCTGTGGTAACCGTTGCAATTTCCTCTCTTTCATTTCTAATTTGAATTATATGTGTGTTTTCTCTTTTTCCCTTGGTGAACCTATCCAGGGGGTTGTCAATTTTATTAATTTTTTTCAGAGAACCAGTTCTTCATTGCATAATTTTTTTCTATTGTTTTTCTGTTCTCTATTTCATTTAGTTCAGCTTTAATTTTTATTATTTACTTCCTTTACTGACTTTCGGTGTTTTTTGTTCTTTTCTAGTTCTGTAAGATGTTATATTAGGTTGTTTACTTGTGATTTTTCTTGTTTCTTGAGATACCGTATTTTCCAGCGTATAAGACGACCCCCTAATTTTACAGTTAAAACATAGGTTTAGGCCTATATTCGCTGTATAAGACTGTAGCCTTGGAAGTGGGGGGTAGTCTTATACAGCGAATATAGGCCTAAACCTATGTTTTAACTGTAAAGTTAGGGGGTCGTCTTATACGCCCGGTCGTCTTATACGCTGGAAAATACGGTAGGCCTCTAGTGATATAAATTTCCCTCTTATTACTGCTTTTCCTGCAACTCAGTAGTTATGATATGTTGTGTTTTCATTGTCATTCATCTCTATGTACTTTTAATCTTTTATTTCTTCTTTGATCAAGTCATTTTTTAATAACATGTTGTTTAATTTTCATGTATACGTGATAGTTCCTGTTTTCTTTTTGACGTTGATCTCCAATTTCAAAGCTTTGTAATCAGATAATATACTTGGTATGATTTGAATCTTCTTAAATTTGCAGATGCTAGCTTTGTGTCCCAGCATGTGGTCCATCCTTGAGAATATTCCGTGTGCACCAGAAAAGAATGTATAATCCTGTGTTGTAGGATGAATGTCCTATAAATGTCAATTATGTCCAATTGCTGTAATATATCATTTAAAGCTGATATTTCCGTTTTTATTTTCTGTTTGGATGATCTGTTCATATCTGTCAAGCTGCTGTTTAAGTCCCCTACTGTAACTATGGTTTTGTCAGTTTTTTCATTTAGATCTTTCAGTAGTTGCTTTGTAAATTTTGGTGGCTTTTGGCTAGGGGCATATATATTAATAAGTGTCATATCTTCTTGTTGTATTGTCCCCTTTATCATTATGAAATATTCATCTTTGTCTCTTATTATCTTTTTGATCCTGAAGTTTGCTTTGTCAGATGCAAGTATAGCTACACCTGCTTTTTTCTTGGTGCTATTTGCATGGTGTATTTTTTTCCACCGTTTCACCTCGAATCTGTGTTTGTCCCTGTGACTAAGGTGTGTAGGAAGCATGAGGTTGGTTTTTGTTCTTTAACATGTTTCATATGGTGGGGTTTAAATCCCTCATACCCCTCTGTTCTTGCAGGTATTTAAATGAGACCACATTGAAATGAACTCTTCTCTTTAAAATGCTATTGCTTCCATATTATTTATAACTTTTCAATGAAATTTTTTGTACTTACTCAAAATTTATCCATTGATAATATTTGCTTGTTATATATCAACCAAACCTAATTAATTAAATAAATCTTGCAAAAAATAAAAGGTCAAGTGTAAAAACGAGAATTCTTGTTACCCGTTCTTAACGCATGGCTCAGAAAAAACGAAGATTCTCGTAATCCGTACGCAACATGTTAACCTAGTTTGCTACTCTGTGTCTTTTTATTGGTACAGTTAGTCCATTTACACTTACAGGGATGATTGATATATGAGGATTTCCTATAGCCATTACATGTTTTGTTTTCTTGTAGGACTTTTTTTCAATTGCTTCTTTGTTTTTTTAGTTTCATCATTTATTTTAGTTTGACGGTGTTATGACTGTTTTCTCTGTCTCTCTCTCTCTTTTTTTCTTTTTGTTATGATTCAGTTCTAAGTTCTTTTTGAGTGTAAAAGAAAGTTTTATAAATGCGGTTATTCCTTTTCTTAAGGAGGTTTCTTACCTCCATTCTCTTTTGAAATTTAAACCTTTATTTCCTCCCGTTTTATGGTTTTGTTCCAGTTTATCCCAATTTATTTTACTTTTTGTTTTGGGTCCAATTGCTTTCTTTAGTATTTCTTGAAATGTTGGCCTTGTGCTAGAGAATTTCTTCAGTTTCTGTATGTCTGGAAAATCTGTATCTCCTTCATATCTAAAGGATAACTTTGATGGGTAGAGGATTCTTGGCTGGTAATTGTTTTCCATTAATATTTTGAATACTTGATTCCACTCCCTTCTGGTTTATAGAGTTTCTGTTGAGAAATCTGATGATAGTCTGATGAGCTTTCCTTTATAGGTTATGGTGTTCTTTTTTTCAGGCTCCCTTGAGGAGTCCTTCTTTGTTTTTTACCTTTGAGATATTCAGGGATAATGTGCCTTGGAGAGGATCTGCTAGGATTCAAGTAGCTAGGGGTTCATTTTCTTCTTTTTTCTTTTTTCTTTGTTCATATAATTTATTAGAATAGAACATGGAAGGGATAAGAGCTCTATCTATAACACTTAATTCCATTTCATTTCATTTTATTTTATTTTATTTTATTTCTGTCATGTCATGTCATGATGTGGCATTTCATTTCACTTATACCTGATGAGGAGGGAGAGCTCAGTGCCATTTCCCTTTCTTTTGTTTTAGTTATTTTTCTTAGTTGTCTTTTAAAAGAATTTATTGATTTTATTTTCTTACATTTGATGCTCCCTTCCTATGCCTCCCCAGCCATCTCCCCCCACTTCCCCACCCCCACCACCAGGCAACCACCAAACCACTGACTGTGTCCATGAGTATGGTATTTGTTTCTTTAAATTCTAAGTTTTATTTATTTATTAATTTTTTGACAGAGAGATACAGAGACTGAGATAGAGAGAGAACTGAACTGGGGGCACTCCCCAGTTCAGCATATGGTTCCTCACGGGCCGGGGCCGGGATTCGATCCTCGGTCCCCGGCGCTGCAAAGTGAGCACAACCCACTGAGCCATCCCGGCTTCCCCGAGTATTTGTTTCTTTGTTAACTTTCAGTTTTATATTCCACCTATAAGGGAGGTCATATGTTTCTTGATTCTTTCAGTCTGACTTATTTCACTTAATAAGATGTTTTCAAGGTTTGTCCATATTGTCACAAATTGCTATAGTTCATATTTTCTTATTGCTGAGTAGTATACCGTTGTGTAAATGTACCACAACTTCTTTATCCAGTAATCTATCAAAAGACACTTTGGGGGGAAGCCGGGATGGCTCAGTGGGTTAAGCGCTCACTTTGCAGCGCCGGGGACCGAGGATCGAATCCCGGCCCCGGCCCGTGCGGAACCATATGCTGAGCTGGGAGCTCCCCCAGTTCAGTTTCTCTCTCTCTCTCTCTCTCTCTCTCTCTCTCTGTCAAAAATAAAAATAAATTTAAAAAATATATTAAAAAAACAAAAAAAAGACACTTTGGTTGTTTCCTTGACTTGGTTACTCTTAAACAGAGCTGCGATAAACATTGGGGTACATATATCTTTGTGGATTAAGGTTTTCAGGTGTTTTGGGTAGATACCCAGAGGAGGGGTTGCTGGGTCATATGGCAATTCCATTCCTAGTTTTTTGAGAAATCTCCATACACCATTCCACAGTGGTTGAACCAATCTACATGCCCACCAGCAGTGTATGAGGGTTCCTTTTTCTCCACAGCTTCTCCAGCACTTGTCATTCCTTGCCATGTTGATTATATCCATTCTAACAGGTGTGGGGTGGTATCGCATTGTGGTTTTAATTTACATCTCCATAATTCTAGTGATGTTCAGCATTTTTTCATGGATCTCCAGGCTGTTTGTATGTCTTTGGGGAGAAGTGTCTGGTTAGGTTTTCTTCCCATTTTTTAATTGGATCATTTGTTTTTTGTTGTTGTTGTTGTTGTTGAGGTGTATGAGTTCTTTATATATTTTAGATATTAGCCCCTGATAAGAGGCATTGTTTGCAAACATATTCTCCCATTCAGTTGGTTTCCTTTTTACTTTGTTGACGGTGTCCTTTATTGTGTAGAAGCTTTTTAGTATGATATAATCCCATTAATATATTTTTGCTTTTACTTCCCTTGTTTTGGGGTCAAGTTCATGAAGTGCTCTCTGAACCCAAGGTCTATAAGTTCAGTACCGAAGCTTTCTTCTATGCACTTAAGTGTATTGGGTCTTTAATCCATTTTGAGCTAACTTTGGTATATGGTGACATTTCACAGTCCATGTTCATTCTTTTGCAATTGTTTTTCCAATTTTCCCAGCATCATTTTTACTGAAGAGGCTTTCTTTTCTTTATTGTATATTTTTTGCTCCTTTGTAAAAATTACCTGTCCATCTGATTGTGGGTTTATTTCTGGGTTATTGATTCTGTTCCATTTGTCTGTATGTCTATATTTATGCCAATACCAAGCTGTTTTGATTATTGATGCTTTGTAGTATAGACTGAAGTCTGGGAGCATGCCTCTAGCCTTATTCTTTGTTCATAGGATTGCTTTGGTGATTCGGGGTCTTTTGTGGCTCTGTATGAATCTGATAATTTTTTAATCTATTTCTCGAAAGAATGTCTGTGGGATTTTGATGGGAATGGCATTGAATCGGTATATTGCTTGGGGGAGTATGGCCATTTTAACTATGTTTATTCTTCCAATCCATGAACACAGAATATCTTTCCATTACTTTGCATGTTCTTCAATTTCTTTTAATAGTGTCTTATAGTTTTCCATGTATAAGGCTGTCACGTTCTTTGTTAAGTTTATTCCTATGTATTTTATTCTTTTTTATTTGATTGCAAATAGTATCGCCTTTCTCATTTATTTATTTATTTATTTTGTTAACTTTATTGGTATGATATTGATTGGTAACAATTAGATAGTTTCCAGATGTACAAATCTACATTACATCACCTATGTATTGCATTATGTGCTCACCACCCAGAATCAACTCTCTTTCCATCACCATATATCTGGTGCCCACTCCAACTCCCCCCCTTCCCCACTCTCCCTTCCCCATCCTCCCCTTCACTCAAGTAACCACCAAACTATTGAGTGTGTCCATAAGGCTGGTACCCACTCCCACCTCCCCTCTCCACACCCCCTCCCCCCTCCTTCCCTTCCTTCAGGTAATCACTAAGTAATTCAGTGTGTCTATAACTCTTTGTTTCTTTGTTACTTTCAGTTTTATAATCCACCTATAAGTGAGGTCATATGTTTCCTGATTTTTTTCAGTCTGACGTATTTTGCTTAATAAGATGGTTTCAAGGTTCATCCATGTTGTCACAAATAACTGTATTTCATCTTTTCATATCGCTGAGTAGTTTTCCATTGTGTAAATGTACCACAACTTCTTTATCCAGTCATCTCTTGAAGGGCATTTCGGTTGTTTTCATGTTCTGACCACTGTGAACAGTGCTGCGATGAACATGTGGGTACAGACATCTTTGCAGATTAAGGTTTTCAGGTTTTTATAGGTAGATATCCAGCAGGGGCATTGCTGGGTCATATGGTAATTCCATTCCTAATTTTTGAGGAATCTCCATACAGCCTTTCATAGTGGTTATACCAGTTTACATTCCCACCAGCAGTGTATGAGGGTTTCTTTTTGTCCACAGCCTCTTCAGCACTTGTTACCCCTTGTCATGTAGATTACAGCCATTCTAACAGGTGTGAGATGGTACCTCATTGTGGTTTTTATTTGCATCTCCCTAATTGCTAGTGAAGTTGAGCAATTTTTCATATATCTGTTGGCCATTTGTATGTCTCCATGAGAAACGTGTCTGTTTATGTTTTCTGCCTATTTTTGAATTGGATTGTTTGTTTTCTTGAGTTGTACAAGTTCTTTGTACATTTTTGACATTAGCCCCCTATCAGAGGCATTATTTGCAAATATTTTCTCCCAGTTAGTTGGTTGCCTCTTTGTTTTGTTGATGGTTTCCTTTGCAGTGCTGAAGCTTTTCAGTTTGATAAAGTCCCATTCATTTATTTGTGCTTTTACTTCCCTTGCCGTTGAGGTCAGATTCATAAAGTCCTCCCTGAACCCTACATCTATAAGTTTAGTACCAATGTTTTCTTCTATGCAATTTATTGTTTCCTTTCCTATTTGGAGGTCTTTAATCCATTTTGAGTTAATTTTGGTATATGGTGAGAGATCACAGTTTACATTCAGCCTTTTGCATGTGGTTTTCCAATTTTCCCAGCACTATTTACTGAATATTTTTTACTCTTTTGTCAATACTAATCTGTCCATATATTTGTGTGTTTATTTCTGGGATTTCAATTCTGTTCCATTGGTCTGTGTGTCTGTTTTTCTGCCAATAGCAAGCAGTTTTGATTACTGAGGCTTTGTAGTACAGATTAAAGTCAGGCAGTAAGATGCCCCTAGCTTCATACTTTTTTCTTAGTATAGCTTTTGCGATTCATGGTCTTTTGTGGTTCCATACAAATTTGATGATTTTTTTAATTTATGTTTTGAAAGAATGTCTGTGGAATTTTGATGAGAATGGCATTGAATCGGTATATTGCTTTGGGGAGTATGGCCATTTTAACTATGTTGATTCTTTCAATCCATTAACATGGAATGTCTTTCCATTTCTTTGTGTGCTCTTTAATTTCTTTTAAGAGTGTCTTATAGTTTTCAGTGTATAAGTCGTTCACATTCATTGTTAGATTTATTCCTAGGTATTTCATTTCTTTGTTTGCAATGGCAAAGGGAATGGATCTTCTCATCTCTCTTTCTGAAATTTCATTGTTGGCATACAAAAATGCAGTTGATTTTGAGACATTGATTTTGTATCCTGCGACTCTACTGTATTTGTCTATTTTTTGTAATAGATTTCTGATAGAGTCTTTAGAGTTTTCTATATAAAGGATCATGTCATTTGCAAAGAGTGAGAGTTTCATTTCTCTCCTGATTTTAATACCTTTTATTCCTTTCTCTTGCCTGACTGCTCTGTCTAGAACTTCCAGAATTGTGTTGAATAGCAGTCATGACAGGGGGCATCCCTCTGTTGTTCCAGATTTTAGGAAAATAGGCTTCAACTTCTCCCCATTCAGTATAATATTTGCTGAGTGTTTATCATATATGGCCTTTATTATGTTGAGGTATTTTCTTTCAATTCCCATTTTATTCAGTGTTTTTATCATAAATGGATGTTGTATCTTGTCAAATGCTTTTTCTGCATCAATTGAGATAATCATGTGTTCTTTATTCTTTGTTTGGATTATGTGGTGGATTGCATTGATTGATTTGTGTATGTTGGACCATCCTTGTGCCTCTGGGATGAATCCCACTTGGTCATGGTGAATAATCTTTTTAATCCATTGTTGTATTCTGTAACTAAAATTTTATTTAGAATTTTTGCATCAGTGTTCATCAGTGAGATTGGCCCATAGTTATCCTTTTTGGTATTGTCTTTCCCAGGGTTTGGTATTAGGGAGATATTAGCTTCATAGAAAGAGTTGCGTAGTACTGCCTCCTCTTGAGCTTTCTAGAGTAGTTTGAGGAGGATGGGCATTAGTTCTTCTTTGAATGCTTGATCAAATTCATTGGTAAAACCATCTGGTCCAGGACTTTTTCCTTTGGGCAGGTTTTGGATAGTTGTTTCACATTCTGTATTGTTGATTGGCCTGTTTAGGTTATCCAAATCTTCTTGGTTCAATTTAGGTAAACTATGTTTCTAGAAATTTGTCCATTTCCTCTAGACTGTCAAATTTGGTGGCATAGAGTCTTTCATAATAATTTTTAATGATTGTTTGTATTTCTGTATTATCAGTTGTGATCTCTCCCCTATTGTCGCCTATTCTGGAAATATGGGATTTTTCTCTTTGCCTTTTGGTGAGCCTTACTGGTGTCTTGTCAATTTTATTGATTTTTTCAAAGAACCAGCTCTTTATGGCATAAACTTTATCTATTGTTTTTCTGTTCTGAATTTTATTAAGTTCTGCTTTAATTTTTATTAATTCTTTTCTTATGCTAGCTTTGGGGGTTCCTTTCTTCTTCTTCTTCTAGTTCTTTAAGATGTGATGTGAGGGTGTTTATTTGTAGTTTTTCTTGTTTCTTGAGCTAGGCCTGTAATGATATAAATTTCCCTCTTATTACTGCTTTCGCTGTGTCCCAGAAATGTTGGTACTTTGTGTTTTCATTATCATTTGTTTCTAAAAATTTTCTCATTTCTTGTTTTATTTCCTTTTTGATCCAGTCATTTTTTAGTAGCATGTTGTTCAATCTCCACTTATATGTGGTTCTCTCTGCAGTTGATCTTTTGCATTTGATCTCTAGTTTCAAAGCTTTGTAGTCTGAGAATACACTTGGTATGATTAGAATGTTTGGTGAATTTGGATTTAAGTCCCAGGATATTGTCTGTTCTTGAAAATGTTCCATGTGCACTACAGTAAAATGTATAGCCCTGTGCTGCAGGAAGGAGTGTCCTATAAATGTCAATTATGTCTGTTTCCTGTAATGTATCATTTAGAGCTGCAATTTCCTTATTTATTTTCTGCTTTGATGATCTGTCCAATTTTTCAGGGGAGTTTTTAGATCCCCTACTATAATTGTATTTTTGTCAAATTTTCCTATTAGATCTGTTAGTAATTGCTTTGTAAATTTTGGTACTTCTTGATTGGGGGCATATATATTGATGAGTATCATGTGTTCTTGATGTATTGTCCCTTTTATCAAAATGAAATGTCCATTTTTATGTCTTTTTATTTATTTTTATACCTGATGTCTTTTTCATCTGAAATTAGTATGGCCACACCTGCTTTTCTCTGACTGCCATTTGCCTGGAGTATTGTTTTCCATCCTTTTACCCTGAGTCTATGTTTGTCTTTGTGGCTGAGGTGTGTCTCTTGTAGGTAGCAAATGGTTGGATTTTGTTTTTTAATCCAGTCTGCAACCCTGTGCCTCTTTATTGGTGAATTCAGTTCATTTACATTTAGGGTGATGATTGATATATGAGAATTTTCTGTAACCATTTCTTCCTTCCTTTTTGTTTTTTTATTGTCCCAACTTTTCTCCATTTATTTTTATTTCCTCTTTCAGGCTGAATACCCTCCTTCAGTATTTCTTGGAGTGCCCATTTGGAGCTGGAGAATTCCCTCAGCTTCTGTATATCTGAAAAGGCCTTAATTCCTCCTTCATATCTGAAGGTTAAATTTGCTGGGTAGTTAATTCTTGGCTGAAAATTTCTGTCTTAATATTTTTAAGATTGGGCTTCACTCCCTCCTGGCTTGCAGAGTTTCTACTGAGAAGTCTGATGACATCCTGATAGGTTTTCCTTTGAAAGTGATATGTATATATTTTTCCCTGGCAGCCTTGAGGATTCTTTCTTTGTCTTTGGTTTTTGTCATCTTCAGAACAGTATGCCTTGGGGAAGATCTGCTAGGATTTAGGTAGTTAGGTTTCCTGTTTTTCTCTTGAAATTGGGGTTCTAGTTTTTTTTATACATTAGGAAAATTTTCATCCACTATTTGCTTTAATAGACTGTGAGAGTATTTCATGTCACTTCCTTCTGGTACCCCTATTATTCTAATATTGCTCTTTTTGACGGAGTCAGAGAATTTCTGTAGGACTCTTTCATTTCTCTTGATTCTCGTTTCCCTTTCTTCTTCCCTCTGTGACATTTCCATGTTTCTATCTTCGATTTCACTCATCCTTTCTTCCAGCTGTTCAGCCCTGTTTCCTATGCTGGTCAATTCTTTTTTCAGCTCTCCCATTATGCTTTTTATTTCAAGGAGTTCCTTTTGGTTCTGCTGTAGCTTCTGAATTTTATTGGTAAAGAACTCATTTTGCTCAGAAAATTTCTTGTTGAGTTCATTTAACTGTGTTTGGGTACTTTGCCAGCATTGACTGAGCTCTCTGAGTGTCTTGAGTATCGCAGCCTTGAATTCTGTTTCACTTAGATTTGATACCAAGTGTGCAAGCTCCTTTTCTAAAGAATGTCAATGATCTTCTGAGGGGGTTTTGGATTCTGAGGTGTGCATTGGATTGGATGTGTTTTTTTTGTTTGTTTTATTTATTTATTTTTATTTTGACAGAGGAGAGAGAGAGGGAGAGATACAGAGACAGAGAGAGAACTGAACTAGGGGAGCTCCCAGTTCAGCATATGGTTCCGCACGGGCCAGGGCCGGGACTCGATCCTCAGTCCCCGGCGCTGCAAAGTGAGCGCCTAACCCACTGAGCCATCCCGGCTTCCCCTTTTTGTTTGTTTTAGGCATGAGTATGTTTTCCCTCTGGTGGTTTTTCTATAAGATGGGTTTTTCTTTTTTTTCTTTCTTTTTTTGTTTTAACTCTTAGTCTCAGTGCTCCCCCTCTTTGGAAGTGTGAGGTGGGCTATCGTCTGACTGAAGCCTGGTATGTCTTTGTTGTTGTATAGGAGGTTGCAGTATGGGCTCAGTTGTGAGGGTAAGAATTTTGGGGAGAGGGTTGAGGGAAGCAGTCAGTTTCTGTGTCCTGGGGTTGCTCCTCATGTTGTTGGCTTAGTTGTTAGAAAGCAGAGCAGTGAAGGTGAGGGTGGGAGTCGGGGTTGGGTGGAGTTTGGGCAGGAGCTGGAGTGGGCCCGAGACACAATAGCAGATTCCTCTGTCAGCAGGGGGGCTGGCGGTTCTGTGTGAGTGGGGGGCTCAGCAATTTGGGTCTTTCACTCTTCTGCTCTGCTGCTTTCTCTTTAAGCGCATCTGTGCAGCCAATTGTGCTGCTTCTGTGAGCCAGGCTGCCAGGCTGAGACTGGCAGTGCAGAGGCGGTGTGGCGGCTGTGTGGCTGTGTTGCTCTTAATTCTCTGCCCCTTTGCTTGAGCTGCTTTCACTTTCTGCCTCTATGCACAGAGCCATGCTGTTTCTGTGAGCCATTGACAGCCACTGGGCTGCTGCTGGTGGCTCGGCTGGGTTCCTCTGTCCTCTGCTGTGCTCGAGCTGCTGTTTTTACTTCAAGAGCCCTGGCTTGAAAAGGTGCTCCCTAACAGCCAACTCTAGTAGCTCAGCTGTGTTGCCTCTGTAAATCAGTGACCAGGAGTGTTGAGCTGCTGCTGGTTGGGACCCTGATCTCTCGCCACCCGCCCAGGAAATGCAGTCACCCCAGCTCCGCGGTCCCTATTCCACCTTAGGCTCCATGATCTCAGTGGGACACAGTGTGCCGCCCCTTGAGCTTGCATGTTAAATTGTCCACAGTCTTATGGGGCTTCCACTCTCCTCAGGTCTTGGCTTCTAGCCGGCCTTCGATCCAGCTCCACTTTGACCGTAGTTCCCCAATCCCCCTTTGTTTCTGCCAGCCCCAGGCCGTGTTTCGTGTCCCTGTCCCTGAACTGCTGCTTCCCCTTTCCTCTACTGCTCTCCCATTTCTTCTCTAACCTTTAGGTGTTGTTCTGCGTTGTGTGGTTCTCTCAGTTGAGGGTGCTTCTCAGGGTTTCCTCTGTGGATTCCCCTTTGTTTATAAGTCCCTTCCCAGGTAGGTATCTGGGTTCTCCTGTCATGCTACCATCTTTCCTCTCCTCATTTCTTTTTTCTGGAATTTCTTTGTTTGCATATAAAGATGCTGTAGTTTTTTTTTTCTCCTCGAATTTGAGGTTTTAGTTCTTATAATAGCTTTTGGAAGTTCTCATCTACTATTTGTCTAAGCAAATTCTCTTTGCTCGTATCTTCCTCTGCTATCTCCAGAATACCTATTATTCTTATGGTAGTATTTCTAATGAAGTCAGATAGTTCTTATAGATAACTTGCATTTCTTTTAGCTTTTAGAATTCTCTCTTCTTCCTTCTGTGACTTTTCCAAATTTCTGTCTTTGATTTCACTAATTGTTTCCTTCATTTGGTCAGCTCTGCTTTTCATGCTAGCTATTTCATTTTTCATTTCTTTTATTGTGTTTTTTTCTCCAGAATTTCTATTTGGTTCTTTTTTATAGATTCTATTTCTCTTCTAGATTATATAGCTTCCCCTGTGTACTCTGCCAATATTCTTTGATCTCTTTGAGTTTTTTCAGAATTGCTGTCTTGAATTCTGTGTCATTTAACTCATGTTTCTGTATCTTTAAGTTCCTTTTCTGGAGATTTTTCTTTTTTTTTCTGAGCACCTTTTTATTTTTACTACAGTATTCATTGCTGCTGGAGTGTTTCTTTTCCTGGACATGTGGACTTTTGTCCTGGTAGATGTGAAGAAATCTTTCTTTTACTTTGTCGTTGGCATTGCTGCTGTGTCTCATAATATTTTCTCTTGGTTATTTGGTTTTCTCACAGTCGAAGACTTCCTAGAAGGTGAGCTTCTCTTTGACTCATTCACCCTGGTCTCTGTATGCCTCCTCTTTGGGAATATATGGTGGGTGATGGTATTCTATGCCTCCGAGATCCCACTGCTGTCAGAAACTGCCACACCTGTGCTTCAGTTTTCCTAGGTCCGTCTGCTGGCTTCAGCAGAAATGGTGGGGGGTGGGGCTTGTTGGGAAAGGTGCAGATCTGTTTGCATCACAGGGTAATGGTGGCTTCCCAGCAGCAGTTCACTGAAGGCAGCCTGTGGATGGAGTGAGCTTTGGGAGTGAGCAAGGGGAAGCAGCCAGGCTCTGTGTCCAAGGCCACTGAGTGCTCTGGCTGGGTCTCCACCTCATCAAGGGCCTCTGCACTTCAGCCTCCAGCATACTCCCACTTCCTACACTCTAGCCTCCGGAACACCCCTGTCTTGCTCTGGTCAATGGCCTTATGCTCTGATGGCCCACTAGGTCCAGTCCCCTGACCTTCAGCCTGGGAGCCTGACCCTCACTCTAGTCCCTGCACTGATCCCTCACTGCTGCAGGTGCCTCACTCTAGCCTGCACCACACTCTGGCCACCTTCACCATGCCATGGCTGCCCCCAACCCCTGCCCTTTTACTGGGGCTTTTCGCCACAGCCAGCTGGGCCCACTTCTGCTGTCTACCCTTACATTCTGCCTGACTGAGCCTCTGCCTTTATTCATTCAGGACCTCCAACCTACCAGAGTCGCTCTGCATCTCGACCTGCATTCCCAACTCAGTTATTCTCTCCTCTGCTGGTCTTTGGATCAGGCTCTGGGTTGGTATGTCTTTGCACTGGTCCCTTTGTTTCTCTCTCAGTCACCTACTTTTCTCTGACCTTGAGGTATTTTCTTGCAATGAGTGGGTCTCTCAGCCAATGCTGTGTATTGCTTTGGGATTCTCTGGTTGGATTTTCATTGTTTAATTTGTTCTTTTCAGGAGAGGTTTCAAGAGCTCCTCTCACACTGCCATCTTGATGATGTTTCAATTTGCATATTTTGAACCATCCTGTGTCCCTGGTTTGAATCCCACTTGATCATGGTTTATACTTTTCTTAATGCATTGTTGTATTCAACTTTATAATATTTTGTTTAGGATTTTTGCATCAGTGTTCATCAAATATATTGGTCTACAGTTTTCTTTTTTTGTTTTGCCCTTAGCAGGCATAGGTATTAGGATAATGTTGGCCTTATAAAATGACTTGGGAAGTACTGTCTCATCTTCAGTTTTTTGGAATAATCTGAGGAGGATAGGCATTAGTTCTTCTTTGAATACTTGATAAGATCATTAGTAAAACTGGTCCAGGCCTATTTTCTGTTTGGGTGATCTGTCCATGATTGTCAAGGAGGTGTTTAGGTCCCCTGTTATAATTATGTTTTTGTCAGTTTCTCCTATTAGATCTGTCAATAGTTGCTTTGTAAATTTTGGTGCTTCCTGATTAGGTGCATATATGTTAATGAGTGTTATGTTTTCTTGATGTATTGTTCCTTTTATCATTATGAAACATCCATCTTCATTAGTTATTACATTTTCCATCCTGATGTCTATTTTATCAGAAGTCAGTATGGCCAGTCCTGCTTTTCTCTGGATGCCATTGGCTTGGAGTATTGTTTTCTACCCTTTTATTTTGAGCCTGTGTCTGTCCTTATGGCTGAGGTGTGCCTTTTGTAGACACCATATATTTGGGTGTTATTTTTTAATCCAGTCTGCTACTGTGTGCCTTTTTATTGGTGAGTTCAGTCCATTTACATTTAGGGTTATGATTGATATATGAAGATTTCCCCTAGTCATTTCTTCCTCCTTTTAATTTTTTTGTTTTTCCAACTTTTTCTTCATTTATTCTGATTTGATTCAGGTTAAATAGCCTCCTTTACTATTTCCTGAAATGCTGGCCTTGTGCTAGAGAATTCCCTCAGTTTTTGTATGTCTGAAAAGATTTTCATTACTTCTTCATACCTAAAGGTTAATTTGGTTGGATCGTTTAATCTTGGCTGGTAGTTTTTGTCATTTAAAATTTTGAAAATATGGCTCTACTGCCTCCTGGCTTGCAGAGTTTCTGCTGGGAAGTCTAGTGATAGCCTGATAGGTTTTTTGGTTTTTTTTTTTGGTTTTTTTTTTTATCTTTTCACATTTATAGAGAGAGAAATTATCTTTTTGTCTTCAGTGCATATTTATTTCTATTTTACTTTTGACAGATAGAGAGAGAGACAGAGACAGAGACAGTTAGAGAACCGAACTGTGGGAACTCCCCAGTTCAGCATGTGGGTCCTGCCTGGGCCGGAGCCGGGATTCGATCCTCGGTCCTC
>PVKE010023160.1:0-24900 GCA_004027555.1 Craseonycteris thonglongyai
CTTTTGTGAAACCTTCCCTGCTCATCCCCCCCCCCCCGCCCCATCCCCAGCTAGTCAGTTTCTTCTGTTGTTAGATAGACTCTTCTACAAGCAATAATTTGAATGTCTTATCTCCCAACTGGGTCATAGGCTACGCCAAGGACAGCATAGCATCTTATTCATGTCTGTACCTGCAGAACCCAATACTGGCTCTGTACTTCATAGGTGCCTGAATCACCCCTTTTGAATAAATGAGAGGAGGGATAGATGGATGAAAAAATTCATGGTGCCGTGACTTCTATACATAAGAAGGCAAAGATCCTGGAATCTCAGAGGTGTAAGTGACCTCAGACATCATCTGGTTGTCTTCCCACCCACCGTGGTCTTTTAGGCAGCTGATGAGCTGATCCATAGCATCTGTTACGTGGATGCCCTCAGTGACAGAGAGCTCACTACCCCACAAAGCCCCCTGTCTCACGTTTGGATAGACCTCACTCCCTACCCGTGGACAGTGTGTTTATTCTGCCTCCATATACTTTGTCTTTGCCCTGCCCCATGGGGCCCCACAGAATAAGCACACATTCTCTGTACTGTGACACAGATTTGAGGAATGAAGGTTCCTGCCCACCCCCAGGGTCCTTAAATGGCACCGTTGGGAGTTCTCTCAACATCTAGACCATGCCCGTCAGGATGCACACAGTGTTCAGGTATCTTCTGGAAAATCTGAAACAAAGCAGTTGTGATGATTGCCACTTTGCCATGGGAAACCACGCAGGCCCTTGCCACAGCCCTGGAGCCTCAGTCTACCCCGGGTGGGGGCTGAAGGGTGACCTGGGGGCTGTGAAGACGGTGACAAAGGCAGAAGAGGCTAGGCCTACAGGGCCGCCCACACGGCAGTGAGTCCTAATGACCCCTTAATTGGCAGACTTTGATCATACATCCATTTCCCTTTTTAGGGAGCTGCAATCTAATAGAGGATAATCTCTTGAAGGAAAAAAAAAATATGAAGGGGTAAAAGCATGAAAGAGAGACTCATCTCCATCTTCAAAGTGAGCCAGCCGAGGGGCATTATTTTTACATTAGTGGCTAGTTACAGTAGATTGACCAGGGAAACACTGGCAGCCATTAGCGGCTAATCACATTCTTTTGAAACCAAAATTGCCATCTCATTATACCCATCCATTATCAATCTCCGCTGTCTTTGTCTCATTCTCTTCTCCTTAAGAGTGTTGAGCTCTGTTTTCATGCTCCTGAGTGGCAACGTTTCCTACTCTTCAACAGTCTGATTTTCTAAGGCAATCTCTCTCTCTCTCTCTCTGTCTTAGTCCTAAGAGATGCGTTCAGGATGTCCTCATCCTTGGAGCTCTGAGCTGAGGTATTCAGAGAATCCTCGGCAGTTAGGTCTGGAAGGGTCTTATTGCCTCATTTTACAGATCTGTCAAGTGAAGTCCAGAAACAGGAAATGACTCAGTGAACAACACATACTAAACAAGTCTGCCTCTCCCTCTCCCTCCCGCCCTCCCACAGTGACCATCCGGGTACTGGGCACAGTGCTAGGTCCCAGAAATAACAGCAATGGACGTGGCTGATGACCTCATGAACTTTATGTTCTAGTTGTGGGAAAGTGCAGGCAATAAACCAACAAGCAAGTTAATTGTTTATAACGAGTGCTAGGAAGGCAATAAGAGGGAGGTGGGATAGACTGTGACTAGGGACAAGGGACTCCTTTAGAGAGGGTGGACTGGGCAGGACTCTTTGGAAAGGTGACATCTGAGGAGGGGGGAAGCAGGCCCTGACTTCTGGGAGCTGGCATGGCATTCCTATCTAGACCTTGGTGTTCTCCTGCTGAACATAAACCATTTCCCAGAGTGCCAACATCAGACATGGCTCCTCTGAGACCAGGATGAAGCCAGACAAAAACATGAGCACTCTGCAGTCATATCTAAACACATGCAAAAATATGAACATTGTCCAAGGACCCACCTGCCCCAAACGACCCAACACCCCCCATCCTGGCTATTACGAGTGACTGCTACTTCTTTGCTAGGTCCAGCCTCTATCTCATGTTCCCTGCTTATAGGTAAGGCTTATTAAAGTGCCCAATCATACCGCTTCCTACTAGGGTCCAGTCCAGAACAACGCCCCAAGTCACCAATCACAGCCCGGGTCCTGAGTCCCTTCTACAGTCCTCTTCCTCAGATGTCCCTCAGTTCCTGACCCAGCTTCCTCAACTCCAGCTGTGTTGCCTCTGGTCTCTGGTCAACACATTTGAGCTGAAAACGAAGTGACAAGCAGGAGCCAGCTGTGGAAAGAGCTTGGGAAAGAATGTTCTGGGCTGAGAGACAGAAAGTGCTATGGCCCTGAGCTACAGTGAGCTTTCTGTGTTCTAGAGTGAAGAGAGGCTCTACAGAGCAGAGAGAGTAAATGTGAGAGTCACATAATGTGAGTGGGGAGGGGTGGTGCTCCATTAAGATCTTGTGGACCCCTGCCAAGCATGTGAGTGTTATTCTAAGTTGGTGGAAACCCTTTGGGCATGATTTTTTTTAATTTAATTTTTTTTTTTTTTAACTGAACTGGAGGCCTCACCGCATTCAGGAAGCACACCCCTGTTCAGCATATGGGTCCACATGGGCCGGGCCAGGGTGGGATTCGATCCTCTGTCCCCAGGGCTTCAAAGTGAGCGCTTAACCTGCTGAGCCATCCCGGCTTCCCCTGGGCATGTTATAAGACACGGAGGCTGAGCCAGCGTCATGACAAGTGACTCACAGCACTGGTCTCTTGAACTCTTCCTTCATCCTTGTTCAGAGGCTTCATAGATTTTGGGATACATTTGTCATCTGCTGCCTGCCCCAGACTAACTCTCCCACCCACCCACCTACCCACCCATCCATCTACCCTCCCAGACACAGAGCTGAGGCCCCCTAGAGCCACAGTTACAGGCTTCTTCTGCCCTGCTGTGCTGAGTTAGTACACAGGATTGTCCAACCCACCTCAGGTTCCCCACTGAGTACTTGAACTTCCTGCCAGACCACAGCAGTGTCCCTGCTGCACGCTCAGCCAGTCTCTTCTCCTAGCTGTTGTTGTGGCCCTACAGGGCTATGAGGTCCTTGCTGAAGCTTGCCATCTTTCTTGGGACACTCACTTGTCTTTGCACTAAGCCTTTCTGACTTACAACCAAGAGAGTGAGATGTCTTGTCGGAACACAGAGCTTCCAAGGCTCAGGGCATCCTGGCCCACTTATTTACCTGTTCGCCTGCTTTGCTCAGCAGATTGTGTCAGCGAGGCTTGCCTGTATCCCTGGAGATAATGGATATACTAGGCCCTGGGGTGTAGTAAAAGCAGGCCCAGGGAATGCTGACCAGGTAGTTCCTGGCTAATGCTTCAGGGCATAGCCAAGGGCCAGTTTCCCCCAGGGTCAGTCCAGGTGCCAGGATTTCCCTGTGGCCCTGCGCACCACTTCACTACTGAGCAGGGAGATTTCAGCCTTCACCATGGAGCTGCCATTGTTACCTGGGCCTTTCATTCATTTATCTTGTCAAGAATTACCTCTTGCCCACTAACCATGTGTATGAGTCAAAGAAAAGACAGGGCTTTGCAAAAGGCAGACAGAGTGCCTATTTCTACTGCAAATCATTTCACCACTGCATGTCTCAATTTATCTGAAAACAAAGTCAATAACACCACATTCAGGCTAGGGGTGACTTCACACACAGGCAGCATGAGGGAATTTTTAGCTGATGGAACCCTTTATATATCCTGACTGTGTTGGAGTTTACATGATTCTCTGCATTTGTTAAAACTCATACAGCGGTATACTTCCCCCCGCCCCCCAAATAAATTTTACAGCATGTAGATGAAAAAATAATATATCACAAAGTTCTGTGCTGATCAGTGATTACCTGAGATAATGCCCCTAGGCACAATGCCCAGGAGGGGCCTACGGGCATAGTAGGAGCCTAGTAGGTGTTCAGATGCTCTTCCATCCCACGCTCTCCCAAGAATATGCCATTGAGGTCCCTTGGCTCACTGGCAGAATCCACCCTCTGCCTCCCTTTTTTCAGAAGCACCCAGTTTATCGTCACAAAATCAAAGAGGGGGGGTGCCAGCAAAATCCATCCTGGTTTGCCTTGGACCCACGGGGTTCATGGAATGTAGGGCTCTTGTTTCAGAACTGGGAGAACTGGGACAAGTCGCTCACCCTCCATACGTAGTGTTCAGGGAGTGCGGAAGCATTCCATGGGCTGTTGGAAGCCTAAGGGCTGGTCTCGATGTGGTCTGTGGACTCACTTTGCTCACTGGAGGCCATGGCTAGCTGGCACAGGGCAAGGGCCACTGTGGATGATGTGCTTCAGACAAGAGCACCAAATCTACGGGAGAGCCATGCCGCTGGTAGACATGACAGAATTCTGGGCACATTATGACCATTTTCTGGAAGGTGACAGTCAAGTGTCTTGAGACAGGTATGCCTTTTGCTATTTCCCTCCACAGGGCTGGATGAGTGAGTGGTGGCCCTGGCAGAAGCCACGCTGTCAGCAAATGCCCCTTCTGTGCTGAAAAGCACACGCCTTAGGGATTATAAATGTGGACAGAGAAGACAGGAGAGGATGACTAATGACGTCTACTCACAGTGGCATCAGGAGAGCAAATATTATTGCGTACCATGTCATTAAATAGAAGGTAATTTATGAGTTCTGCCGGGGCAGCTAAGTAGGAAATCAGATTGCAGCAAGATGGGGTATTTGTCTGTGACAGCAGCTTTGATCAAGGCAGAATAATTGAGTGCGCGTCTGCATGTAGAGTCACAAAGCACCCTTTACGAGGCCCCATTAAAAGCCACAGAGTTGTAAATGATGAGTTGTAGGCCAGTGGTTCTCAAACTTGGGTAGGGATCCACATTTCCTGGGGAACCTGGTGGAGTGTGGAGGCCTGGCTCCTTCCCCATGTCAATGAGCCCACGCCTCAATGTTCTTTAGTAATTCTCCAGTTGATTCCAACACATATCACAGGTTGAGAACCACCCACTTCGGCAGTTAAGTTGGATAAAAACAGCAGATACCTGGGAAGACTCAGCCTAAAATGTAAAGGCAGACACTTGCTGTAGCTATAGAGACTGGCCGCAGGTGTGAGGATCTTTTGGTGTTTTTTTGTTTTGTTTTGTTTTTACAAGAAATTCTGTTGTTTTCCCCCTTTCCCCCAGGATGTAACTATCTTCATCACAGTTTCCCACCAGCAAACTGTAAGTCAATGAAGTTAATATTTAGTGTTTATTTACTATTTTACAGATGTTTCAGAAAAGAAAGCTGAGCAGAACCCCATCCCTACCTTTATGAAGCCTACTGTTTGATGGGTCTCACCCTAGGTACCTCTATCCCTCCCAGCTCTAAGCCTATGGTCAGGGGACCCCTGTATGCAACTCCAGGCTACAGACTTCTGGTTGTCTCCACACATCGTCTCCATATGCATGTAAGAGTTTCTGAGTGGCTGTCTCTAGGTCAACAGCTCTTCCCTAACCTTGAAATCAGCTAGTTGAGAGGCTGTCTGCCAAAGGCCTCATCTATTACCTTGCTAATTCTGCTTGGGAATACTGTGCAAGGCACATAAAATTCCTGTTTATCTCCACCACTAGTTTCACTTTAATTTCTCTTTTCATAGGCAGGCATCTTTGTTTCCATTCTAAGAGCTGGCCTGCAACATTTCAATTCTTTTGTGTTCCCAAACCTGTGAACATGGGGTTCCCTCTGTCACACATGCTTTTCCTCTACCCAGCCTTCTTCTACTTTTTTTTTCACTGACAAAAAGCAAAAATAAACACCAAACAACACCACCTACGTTTGCCCTGGACCTCCTGTACTCAAATGTTTGTAAAGCATTTTAACTAGAGTTCTGTTATGTGACTATATGGTTTGGTAAGACTAGGAACTTCCTTTCAAGTAGGGTCTTTATTTTCTCCATTTAGCTCTCTAACTATCTCCTTTGGCTCAAACAGTGCAAGGTACACAGTTGATAATCAGCAAGTATTTCTGGCCAGATGAAGACAAAACCTACTATCGGGGACCCGTGCTATGAAGTCAGACATTTCACAGAAGATCAAGTGGGGATCCTGAGATGGAAGCATCTTGTCCAAGACCGTCCAGCATGTAGGAGCGGATTGAAAAGCAGGTCTTGACTCTTGGTCAAGGGCTTTTTCTACAATACCACCTGAAAATTGCTGACTTGGTGGGGGAGGGTTCCTGTATTCAACATAGAAAATATTGTTTTGCTGGGTTACAAAGAGAATTATAAGTAGGCTGACCAGACGTCCGTTTTAAATAGGACAGAAAACAAGGGTACTGTCCCGTTTCAAACAGTACGTGTGGTCAACCTACTGACACCGTGAATTTAGCCCAGTGAGAGTAGGCTGGGTGATGGTAACTAAGAGAAACACTGGCTTCTCCACACAAGGCTCGGCACACGGCAAGTCCACCCAGAGCTGGACAATGAACAAATGTTTGCTGTTCCTTAGGCGCCATCACACCCCACACAGCTGTGCCTTGTTGCTTAAATAGTCCTAATGGAGCTGTAACCAGATCCCTTCTGGTCGCCCTGAGGTCCATCATTAGGATGATGGATTGCCTGGACTGGACTGGCATGCGCATGTGCCCCTGCCTCCCTCCACCACAAAGTCACTGCTTCCTGTTGTTCTTCATCTTCCCAAACCTGCTTCTTTTCTGATCAGCATGATGGTGGGGGCTGCAGGGCTCATAGACGCCCCACTCTGCAGCCAACTCTGTCCGCATTGGCTGGCATGCTTCGGGTTTGGTTTGGGGGAAGCGGGAGGATTTGGGCTGGGGAAAGTAGGGTGGAGGGCAGGGAAGGCTCCGCAGTCCAAGGTCACGTGCAGAAGCCTCTTTGTGTCAATGGGACTGTGTCCCGTCGGCAGGGCAGGTTGTGCAGTCATCATGTACTCCCCCCACGCTCCCTGCCATCGGATGCGACCAGTGGTGAGCACAGCTGGTGTGGTGAAGGGCCTGGGTCATAAGCTGGGCATCCGCTGGGGATTTTGTGGGTCTTTCTCAACCACTGTCTCTAAACCTTCGAAGCACATTCTAGTTGCCTGTAGACAATTCAGATCTCTGAATCCCACCCCAAGGAACCTGATTTCATGGGTCTGAAGGATGGCTTGGGTAACGGTATTTTAAAATTCCCCAGGTAATTCTAATAGGCAGCCTGGACTGACTACTGCTATGAGTCAAATCTATATGGCAGGGGTGGTAAATTTGCCTGAGTCGTCCTTGAATTCTTAGGAGTCCAAGCCCCTGAGCAGTTGTGGTTGCTAGGACTGTAGCTACGGGGGTGGTAGCCCCAGAGGGTTGGGCCCAGTGGGACTATTGTAGGAGGGAGAGCCAACTGGCCCACACAGTTGGTTCCTGCATAGACTCAAAATATCGTGGACAGAAGTGCTCTTCGGATCGTTTTAGACCAACCCCCTCACCCTCATTGCATAAAGATATAAATGGAAGCTCCCAGGAGGGGAGTGACCTGCCCAAGTTCACCCAGATACTCAACAAAAGTCACAGGGCTCGAATCCAGGCACAGCAACTCTCAATTCAGGATGATCCATACATCCCTTCAAGTCATTGAACTTAACATATATATTGAGAGACTCCAGTTTTTCAGGTCAAAGAGAATGAACTGATTTGAGGACTCTACATGAGGGAATGTGCGTGGGCTTGTCTGGGCTCTGGGCCCAGTCTCCTGGTTCAGGCAATTCCATCTTTTCCTTGAATTACTGTCCTAGCCGCCAGCCTGCCTCTGTTCTGATCTATGCAGGAGAGTTAACTGAAAATGCAAAGCCAGCTAAAGAACCCCGATCCTGCCAATGTCTCCCATGGCCCCTGGAATCAAAGCCCAACTCCTCAGCCTGACGAATAGCCCCTTGCCCCCACCCCACTCCTGCCCTCTTGACAATTTCAGCCCGTCTCCCTACACGCTCCTTCTTATGGTTTATGTACCAAACTGCTTCTGCTTCTAGTAACTCGACCTACTGAGCACACCACCATGCCCTAGCGTGTTCTAGTCCATCTGCCCAGAATCCCCTTCCCTGTGCTCATGTGGTTATTCCTATTTCTCAAGCTTTGCTTAGACTTTATGTGTCCCAGACAGCCACTGTCCATCTCTTCTAAGGCGAGGCTTAATGCACTCTATCTACTCTGAGGATACAGAATGTCCTCTACGGGGACATTTTGCAAAGATACTGAAATGACTGGTTTATATGCCTGTCTGTTAAGAATGGGCTCTATGTTCCCCAGAATGTCAGGGCTCTGTCTAGACCACCCCCTGAGCTCCCAGAGCCTAGTACAATGCCTGGTATATGGAAAGTGCTCAGACATCTCAGCTGAAATTCCTTCAAGTTCAGTGCTTGGTCCTCGTCACTTTCTGTGCTCATGTGCTCGGTGACTTTGAAGAGGCTTGTGGCTTTACCATCCCTCTATATGCCAATGACTCCCAAGGTTTTCTCCCCAGCCCAGGTCTCTTTCCCAAATTCCAGACTCATATATCCAACTACCTACTTTCCATCTCTACTAAGATGTGTAAGCTTCAACCGGTTCACAATTAAACTCACAGGCCCCCAGGTCTGCTCTACCTGCATCCTTCCAATGGCTCAGGTGATAACCTTGGAGTCACCTTCGTTTCCTCTCTTTCTCTCACCTGCCCCACCTAATGTGTCAGAAAATCCTATTGGCTCCATGTTTAAATAGATTTAGAATCCAACCACTTCTCACCACCTCCACGGCCACACCCTGGCTTGGGTCGCCATTGTCCCTCACCCCGGTTCCTGCCATTCCTGCCTCTTAACTGGTCTCCCTGCATTTACTCTTGCCTTCCTACACCTAGTCTCAAAGGAGTAGCTAGACTGAGTCTTCCAAAACAATATCAGATAATTATCACTTGTCTTCTCAGAACTCTGCAGTGACATTCCATTTCATTCTGAGAAAAAGCCAAAGTCCTTATAATGGCTTAGGAGCCATTATATGGTCAGGTCTCCCTTTATTTTTCCAATAGCACCTTCTATTGCTTTTACTCCTTGTTCACTCTGCTTATGCCACCCTGGGCCCCCTTGTACATGCTACATATATTATTCCCTTCATCTGAAACTCTCTTCCTCTAGCTATCGTCCATCATGTCTCTGCTCAACTCTCATCTCCTAATTAAGGCCTGTCCTTCAACCTTATTTAATGTGGGAGCCTCCTTCAGCTCATGTCCCCGTTGCTGTATTCTTTCTTCTCACATGGTGCTTGAGGCAGAGACAATGTTCTAATATCTCCAGTTCTGCGTGCTCCTTTAGAATCTTGCTGTGGCCCCTCCCTCCATCAGGAGATGGAGTCTCACTTTTTGGAGACAGGAGCTAACATATGAGAAATCCAATAATCCTGAGGCTGCCATATTGTGAAGACGCCTCGGTCCCCTGGCGGTGATCCAGCTCACAGCCTGCCTCAGTCACAACACGTGTGAGTAAAGACTGTCTGATGCTTCCAGCCCCACCCTTAGAACCTTCCAGTCAAGGCCTCAGACATCATGGATCAGACACAGACGATCATCCCCGGTGCACCCTCAGTGAGCACAATAAGTTGGGTGTCTTAGGTCACTGAGATTCTGGGGAGTTTGTAACACGGCGAATGGTATTTTTCACTAGCGTACTATGTTATTTACTAACATCACGTTTAGTACGGGATTGTAAAATAACTTCTTGATTTTTAAGTCTGTTGTTTCTTTTCTATTTCCCCTGGTAGAGCATAAGCTTCATGAGGGCATGGATCTCTGTTCCTGCCTTGGGAGGAGTAGATACTCAGTAAAAATTTAATGAACAAATTTGTAAGTGACTGAACAACTGAATTGAATTTTCAAAGACACAACTTGCTGTAGCTGAGAGGCCCCTTATATATCAACTTGTCAAACCCACTCATTTATATGAAAAATCTGAGCGGGGTAGGGGAATGACAGGCAATAAACAGCACACGTAGCATGCTGGTTTGAGAGTCGGATTGGAGACCCAGGAGTCTCGTGTTTTATAGGGCAGAGTCTTCGAGCCCATTTGTGACTCCTGTGCTCAGTGTGAGTAGACTACAGACATTACAGGAGCTTTGATGATCAAAGCAATATCCAGCTGTAGTCAAGGAAAGTGAACTAGCACATTATGGAAAGACTCCTAGTAAGGAACGCTTTCCAATTAACCTCCAGTTACTCAGAAAATGCTGTTCACTAGAAGCTAAGCATTCCAGCAAACCCACTAAGATAATTTGAACTCACTGAGGTCAAGGCTGGTCTAGTTAGTGATATTTCTGGCTGAGGTCCAAACAATGGAACAACATGTGGTATTTTCTTTCTCATTATAAAAGCAGTTCATTTCCATGCCAGAAAGTTTGGGAGACAAAGAAACATTGTATCAATGTTAAAATTCCTCACCTTTACCACTGTATTGTAGTTATGGAAGGGGGCTATAGACTGAATATTTGTCTGTATGATTGTGTCCCCCTAAATTTCACATGTTGAAACCCAATCCCTAATGTGATGGTGTTAGGAGGTGGGGCCTGGGGGAGGTGTGTAGGTCATGAGGGTGGAGCCTCATGAATGGGATCAGTGCCCTTATAAAAGGGAGCCCACCCAGAGCTCATTCCACCATGTGAGGACACACAGTGGAGGTGGGTGCCTATGAATCAGAAAGCAGGCTCTCACCAGACAGGAATCTGTTGACACCTTTATCTTGGACTTCCCAGCCTCTAAAACTGTGAGAAATCGATTTCTGTTGTTTATTTTTAAAAAAGAAAGTTGGAAAAAAAGCAAAAAGGCACACAAAATATATATTTTAAATCAACCACACAGGGATAGACGCTTTTAAAAAGAGCTATCATTCTAGAAGGTAAGTGCACCAAAGGAGTCAAATGTGTTTGCATTTTTGGTTCCAAATTTTAGATCGCACGTTATTAGAACAATGTTTCCTAGGCTTTGATTACTTGTCACCCTTTTTGCACATATATCCCTTAATGCTATTTGAAACATAAAACAAATTAAATATTATGATGGACATATTGAGCTATCATGATATTGAATGTGCCTTTATAAATAACATGCCCTCTTAACATTCGCTCAACAAACAGATCTACGTAGTTGTGCATAAGCACACGCACACACACCCCATCCCACATACACACTTTAAGGGGTTGGCACTACTCAACCAACCCCCTGGGAAATAAGGCCCAGGCATGAGAAGCGAGGACACTGTCTCTTTCAACTCTTACCCCAATTGCCTCCCCAAATTTGTAGTTTTATTATACTTAAACCAAATTTGAAATGAACTGCTGGTTTTCATGAGCTGGCCATTATTCACACCCATTGACATACACGTTTTTGTTCTCGTAAATGTGTCAAACATGCCTCTTGCCACCATGTTTTACACTCCCATAAAGTTTTAAGACCAGGCGGGCCCTTAGAAATCACCTTATCCAAACTCCTCACTCAACTAATAAAAGCATTTGAAAGCTCAGGTAGCGAAACGATATGCTAGGATCAGTTTGTTGTACTCAAATCCAGCTGTCTGGGCCCCGGGTAGAGCACAATTTCATGACCTCACGTAGCTCTGAAACAATTGCTTTGTAAGCTCTTTCTCAGAATACAGTCGGAGAGATAAACTTAGTTTGCAGCCACAAGAATTCAAAATGTGTACAGCCTGAGATGATATGTGTTCTCTGCACACAGTGAAACTGAACCTAGCATATTTGGGGCACACGTTGCATGTGAAAAAGAAAAAAAAAAAAGCAAGCCACAAAAAAACTAGTTCATATCACTCTGAGCCTGGCACACAGTAGATGCTCCAAAGATATTTTGAGAAGGAAGGAGATGGGGAGAGGAAGGCAAGGAACAGTGAAACAAGAACATTCTCAAAGCTGCAGCTGGAGCCAGCGTGTGTGGGGAGGGGTGCAGCCTCCCTCTGGGGCAGTGAGGTGCTCTCTAGCTCAGGAAAACATCTTAATGAGTTTGCCTCCTATTTTATTTTACTTTTTTGTTAGTAAAAGGTGAAGCCTAATGGTCAAGGTTCGAAACCAAAGTAGTGAGACAAAGAATGCAATTGTTCTGCATAATTAAAGGAGGGGAGTGTGGGAGGTCTTTTCCTGGCTGCTGGAAAAAGGAAGATAAAAACAAGCAGAAAGAAGTTTGGAGGACACTGGAAAGGGCCATGGGAAGCGCTCCACGTATAGAGACTCAAGGAGGCCAGAACCTCAGACGACTTGTCTTCAGGTGCTCCTTGTGCTTTGCTGCAAGCTCACCATTATTCCCCTCATCCCACATTCACAGTGGCCCCTCACAAACCCTTTACATTAGAAATGCTTTGGGGAGGAAGGAAAGGGATGTCCAATGCTGAGGTGAGGGGAAGGTACGGAAAGAGGGGACAGCAGGAATTGACTTGGGGGCATTGAGAACACAACAGAAGTATGGTAGTGAGGCAAAAGGTGGCCAGGGGCAAGCAAGCCTCCCAGCACCGCTAGCAGGAGAGATTTGCTGGCTTTCCTACATGTGAAACGTGGCTTGAGCCAGTCTAGCTTCATATTGGAGGAAGCCGGGACTCCAAAGCTTAGAAAGTTTGGACACAACTGGGTTGTGAAAGGAAGAGAGAGAGCGGGAAAGAATGAGGGTGTTAAAAGGAAGTAACAATATTTTAGATGGTACTTCTTAAATTGAGAGGGTACACGAATCACCCAGGTTCTGATTACAATGTAGGTAACTGATTTGGTAGGTCTGGGTGGGGCCCGAGATGGTGTGTTTCCAACGGACTCCCAGGTGATGAGGCCACGGCTGGTCTGGGGACCCACTTTGAGTAGTAAAGCTTGAGCATCCGCCCCTCAACCTCTGTGCCCATCCGGAAGCTTTCCCACCGGCGGGCCTCTTACCTCATACTCCTCCTTGAACCCGTAGCCCTGGCCTCTCTTCATCTGGGTGATGTGCTGCAGCAGGTCGGCCACCCGGATGGCGGGCTGGAACTGGTCCCGAGGATAGCTCATCTCCACGGGGTCGCAGGCCCGGTAGGGGTGTGTCTGGATGGTGAGGGTGGGCTGGGACAGCTCTCCGCGGCTGCCATCTGCTTGGAAGAGAAGGAAGCGGGACAGGCCATCACCCATGGGAGCTCTGTCCTCTGTCCTCCATGCCTCCCCGCAGCGTGACCTGAGGAACTCACTTAGGATTCAACTGGTGAGGGAACCGCGGAAAGTGCTTCCCCCACATGGCCTGCCCTAGTGGCAGATTCAAAAATCAGCACAACCCACCAACCAGTGAAAACCACCACCCTTGGTTTCTTCTACTCTAAGGGTGTGTACTGATGGAGTACGGGCAACATCCAGGGTGGCTGTCACCCTCTGCCCATCTCAGTCCTTCCTCGAGGCTAGTCAGGTGGGCTCGGCCAGTCCTGGCCAATATCAGAGCCAACGAGAAGCTGGACAGGCTGGATACGGGGAGCACCCTCCTGCTGAGGGACGAGGGTACCTGACGCCTGCCTGCAGGTGAGAGGCTCAGGTCCCTGGAGATTGGAGCCACGTGTGTGCTTCTGGGCCATGTCCCCGCATCTCTGTGACCCAGTGTGTTTCCTTTGGGGTGTACATGGGGCAAATTGGAGCCAGTCTTGAACCCCCGGGGGACAGCGGGTACTCGGCTTTCTCATCTGCTCTCCCCAGCTCTGGTTCTGTGTCAGTGATCACCTTCTGCCTATCCTCCAGTTTCCCCACCACTTCACACTCCTGACCCAGGGGTGTCACTGAACCCACACTGCACATGCGGAAGCCTGAGTTTCCTCCTTCAGTTCCACCTGCTACTTTCCCCACGCCTGGGTCCTGTGCCTCATCCCCTTCATAAATCTCTCTTTGATAGAAGATCTACTCTCTGCTGATAGTAATCTCTGTACCCATGGAGTTGCTCTAACTCCCTCCATTAGTTTGCCTGCTGAGCTTGGATTTGAATCCTGTGTCCCCCTTGGACCTAAGACTACTTTCTTGCCCACCACCTCCATGCTAGGCATTCCTCATTGGTCTTTCAAAGCTGGTTCATCTTCCCCAGGACTCTTTGGGCTTGGTCTTCTCAACCTTCTCCTAAAGCCACAGATGGTCTATACCCTGGGCCTTCCATCTGTGGCATGCACAAGGTGAGAACTATCAGAGTCACTCTGTGTCATGTAAACAAGTGCAGGCATAGCAAGGCACCCATGCCAACCCCACAAGGCCTACGCCGTACTCATTCCCTGGGAGGTTTAGTGTATAGTCTCAATTTTTTATAACTTGTCGTTTCAAAATTCACCTTTCCTTCAGCTTGGTTGTCTCTCATGTCACAACTATCCACCAGACACTGATTTTTTTGTTTGAGAAAGTAAACTTTCCTCCTATGTGACAACATGAGAAAACTGGTCCTAGGAAGGAAAGAATGGCCAGTGAAGGCTCTAGTATACAGCTTTGTGCACAGGAAGAAGGGCCTAGGTGAGGTGTTAGCACAGCCCCCTGACAGCACCTAAAAATCCTGGTAGCGTGTTCTCCTGCGATTTTAGGTAATAGGCAACACGTCTTCACTGGAATTGCTTATACATTGCTCTTGGCCAATGTGGGGGCTGCTCCCCTGCTCCATGGCACCCCTGTGATCTGGAGACCCTAGTCTGATAGGCACTGACCATGCACAAAGTGACACGGATTCCGCCCTCAAGGCTTGGTGGTCTAGTAGGAAGAACAGACCAGAAGAACCATCTGAAGCATAAGAACAGAACCAGAGAAGCCAGGAGCAAGGAGGCTGATGAGGAGAGAAGGTGGTGGGAGGAGACGCGATGGGGGCATAGTTGGGAGACATGGTGAAGTGGGTCTACAAGGGCCGTGGACATATGAAGACCTTTAAGTCATGGGCGCGCTGTGTGTCGCCTAGAGTTTTAAGAATCCTTTTTCTTTGAAAGCTTACACTGGTTCTTGTAGGCATCATGTTGCCACGTCAGCTGCCATGGACACAAGGCATCCTGGCCATGAAGAGCATTCCTGTGATGGAAGGAGTGGTGGGGTTGGAAATGGACAAGAAAGGGACACTTGAATTTGCTTCTGTGCTTGCTGCCCTTCACGATCCCTAGGAAAGGACGAACATAGGGTCCCTCACCTAAGCCACCATCACGTGTGGGGACAGATGTCCTCACAGACCCACGGTGTCCCAATAAATAGACCCATGGCCTGGGAGACCAGCTGCCTGGCAGAGAAAGGCTTCATAGGAATGGGCACCTGGCGATTTCTGTGAGATGCCAAATGTTTCCCCAAACCAAATAGCTACCGATATGGATATTTTCCCTAAACATCCGCTAGGCAGTCTGTAAACTCAGTGTCAGCAGAACCAGCACTGGAATGGAAAACAAATGCATTTGAAATTTAACACCTTGGACTGCGGTAACATTAGTACTAATGTCAATGTTGGTGTTAATGATGCTATGAAGACTTGGAACCAAGGGATTTTCAAGGTTTATTAATTCAACTAGTTGGACTCTTTCTTCCAATGCATCTCACCTCACCTATTCCCTTATTAACCTCCGATAATGCCAAAGTGATGCCTTTTATCATACCCCATTTCACCGGACGCACTATACTTAATTTTCCATCATTAGGTTTAATGAAAACTCAATTTCACAACTCACTTCTCTCAGGAACCTACAAGCAATGCTGCGTTTTTTATCAGCCCCAATTAAAAAGCGTTATGATGTTCCTATTCGAGAGGGAGCGTTAAAACTAATGTGCGATTCTGCTGCTAATTCAACAAAGGCGCTGGAATCCACACGCTGCTCATAAAATGTGACTCAAACCAGCTGGCCCAGGGAGAGAACAGCTTTCATGTCTGTCCTCACCAGACCCTTAATTTTCATGCCATTTCAACTTCTCATTTATGGGTCTTGCATGTTTATTTGTCACATAATAATATTTTGGGTTTCTTTTGCACTTTTTCTATAGCTGTCATCTAACCCTGCGACTTCCCTCGCTATAACTCTTGTCACTGCCTGCCAGGGGCTGGTGGCGAGGGCAGAGGGACTTGGGATGAGCTGCTTCCTCTTTTCTGTCTTTCTACCAGTCCCTCTTTCTTCCTCCTTGGGTATCTGGCTTTGACCTTCTCTCTCTTTGTCACCCCCCTCCTCCCAGCCATTATAGATCTTCCTCCAGCTTCAGCCACATTTTTCCAATCACTTGCTAGGAATCACCGCTCCAACAGGTTAACAAATATTTACTGAGCACCCAGCTTGTATAAAGCACGATATTAGATAGCATGTACCTACAGGGTGGGTGGGGGTGTGGAGGAATGTGTGCTCAGAAGGAGATAAGTACAGCACAGGCCTTGCCAGGGAGAAGACGAGATAAGGTGTGCATAAACAAGTCTAGCAAAGGTGGGAAGGGCCAGGCGCCTAGGAGACTGGAGGATGAGGCGCTGCAGTTCAGCACCATGGAAGCGTTTCTGAAGCTTTAGGCATTCCCGTGCCCCCTTATGTGCAACCTGTATCAGCTCTAAGAGAACTCCCTCCAATGATGGAAATTGTCTCTATCTATGCTGTGTGGTATGGTAACCCGGAATCACACGTGGCTACTGAGCGTGTGCAATGTGGTCCATGTGTGACTATTATCGGTCAGCACAGATCTAGAGAAAGAAAGAGACTGGGGAAGGAAGGCTGCTCTGGAGTTACACTATAGCGCCAAGAGGTCCAGTGGAAATACATCAGGAGCCACGTATGTAATTTACAATGTTCTTGGAGCAACATTACAGAAGGTAAAATTAATTTCAGTAATACGTTTTACTTAGCCCAATACCACAAAATAACATTTCAACATACAGCTAGTATAAAATTGTTAATGCTACATTTTATATCCTTTATTCATATTAATATTTAGGCTTTGAAATCCAATGTGTATTTGATAGAGCATGTCAATTCAGACTAGCCGTATTTCCAGGGCTCAACACCAAATGAGATTAGTGACTACTGTTGGACAGCGGAGGGGTATACAGACTTATCTGGAGCCAGATCAAGTTCTAAAGAGAGCAACTTAGAGCTAGACATTGAGCTAGCCTAAGATAGCTCTAGCATAGCACTGCCCAACAGAACTATACACAATGACAAAAGTGTCCTATATTTGCACTGCTCAATATGGTAGCTGCTGGCCACCTGTGGCTATTGGGCCCTTGAAATGTGAGTAGTGTGACTAAGGAACTGATTTTTTTTTACTGTTAAATGTATTGGGGTGACATTGGTAGACAATATAGTTTCCAGGTGTGCAACTCTACATTACATCATCTATGCATCGCATTATGTGCTCACTACCCACAATCAGCTCTCCTTCCATCACCACACATAATCTGATGCTCACTCCCAACTCCCCCGCCCCACTCTCCCTCCTCCCTCCCCACTTACCCTCAGGTAACCACCAAACTATTGACTGTGTCCATAAGTTTTTGTTTCTTTGTTACTTTCAGTTTTATATTCCACCTATAAGTGAGGTCATATGTTTCCTGATTCTTTCAGTCTGACTTATTTCACTTAATAAGATGGTTTCAAGGTCCATCCATGTTGTCACAAATGACTATATTTCATCTTTTCTTATTGCTGAGTAGTATTCCATTGTGTAAATGTACCACAACTTCTTTATCCAGTCATCTATCGAAGGGCATTTTGGTTGTTTAGGAACTGAATTTTTACTTTAATTTAATTTCAATTTAAATAACTGCATGTGGCAAGTGGCTACTGTATTTGGTTATACAGGTCTATAAAATGATGTCTTCAAATTTTTTCTTTAAATCAACTTTCAACCTTTTTTTTTTTTACTTTATCTCATTGTGAATGATAGTGAAGCATAAGACCATGTGTGCGACATGCTAGTCTTGTCTTAAGGCTCACTAAGTGGTTCTGTGAGGCTACAGAAAGTATTTGCAGTGATTCTTTTCCAGAGGCTTGGGGAGGGAGAGAAATATAGAAAAAACTCCACAAAATTGAAGGCCATCATTTGATAAAAGAACCAATTTGTTAAACACCAAAATCAGACATGAGTATAAACACAGGCATGAGTATAAAAATCAAAACAAGTACAAATCAAAATGGAATGAATGATAAAAAATTCTTACAAACTGTGTATGAAAACTAATACAAAAATTCTTTCCTAAAATATGAAATTTTACCAACAAAAAGTAGGAAGCGGGTGACTGATGCATTGCTAACAATAAAAGTACCTTGATTGGCTGTCAGGTGGGAGGGGTCTGGGAAGATGGCTGAAAAAAGTTAAGGTTTTAAGAAGTACAAATTGCCAGTTATAATAGCAATTATGACTAACCAATACCACCCCAATAAATTTAATTTAAAAAAGTTATGGGGAGGTAATAAGCACAGACTAGAGAATATGGTTAATGATGTTGTGATACCTATGTATGGTATGATAGGACTACTAGACCAAGTAGTGGAATCACGTTATAAATTACATAAATGTCTAATTACTATGTTTACACATGAAACGAATACAATATTGTGTCAACTATAATTTAAAAATTAAAATAAATCCATTTCTAAAAAGTGCATCAACCTTTTCACCTTTCATAATGGATAGTCAACATATATTAATCTTGTTCTTAGAGAATCTAATTTCACATGTGTATACTCATATGCATCTCCCTCTCTCTGTGTTTAAGTCAACGGTATCAAGTAGAATAAAAAGAAGAGTGTACAGGTTTCAAATAGAGGCAAGAAAACCTTGGGCCTCTACCACACTTGGGTCTGGGGTCCCCATATATGCCACTGGTCTGATAGACAAACTGTAAACATAGAAACCAACTTACAAAGCCTGTGTAACACCACTGAAAACCCTCCTGTCCTCACAAGCAAATGAAAAGCTGCCCTGTAGAGGTATTTGCATAAGCCAAGACACATTAATTCCCACAAAACCAAACTGCCTCCACTAAAGATGAACTCATAGTGGAAAAATAAAATATAAAGAATGACAGGCCATGTGCAGAAGCTTATACCCAGGAAAGAGAGTCAGGAGACATGATAGAGAATGATGCGTCCCCCAAACTGCAAATAATAAAACAATGAAAGAGACTGTAAAATAAACACATTTGGATTGATTAAAAAGAAAATGGAAGGTCTACAAACCACAGCAAAAATGCAACACATCATGGAAAAAGGATGGGTGGATTTGAAAACTACAAATTTAACATCTAGAGATGAAAAATACAGTCATTGAAAGGAGGAAGCAAGTAAATAAATATAAGAACAGATGCTAATGGAGCACATTAGAACTTACAGGTACCACAGTGAAGCTGAAGAAAAGCAAACGCTGGCTCTTTCCTTTGAAAATACCAATAAATTAGACAAAAATGATGAAGAAAAAAAGACACAAACAGACGACTTCACAATTGCTAGAAAGTGGCAGAACACTTTTATCACATGCTTAGAATGGTGAGTCAATGACAAGGAAAACGATGAAACACATCTGAAGATCTGGTGAACCAGGGTCAGAGGTCACAGATCAGCCCAGTACCAGCATTTTGAGTTGTGTAAGTACCACTGCACTGGAAGACCCACACGTTCATAGGAAGATGTGTGATGGAAGCAAAAAGCCTTAAATAACACCTCACACTGAAAACATGGGTTTGTCTCATTTCTTCTCTGTCATTCATCAAAATCATAATAACAAAGGTATACAAAATAGTTGAAGAGTAATACTTAGCTAAACTAGAAAAATTCAATTTTGACAGGTTGTACAATCTTCAGCCTGATAAATGACTTTGTCTTTCCTTGATGTGTAAGAAAGAGAAGATGAAATGACTACATTTGTCTGGGAGAGAAAGTTGAAATGTGCAGCAGCTGTTTGAAATGAGTTTCCATTGTACTGGGTGGATAGAAGCCTGCTTTCCCCATTTTAAACTATGCCTGGATACATAAGCAAAGTTTGTGGATATAACAAACCACAAAGACAACAGAACACTAACAATGGACGTAACACAGTTTTAAAGTTGTAAGACCTGAGTTTTCTTCCTGGTTTTGCCATTAAATAGTCTTGCACAATTATGTTCGCCTTTATGGATCTTAACATTAAAATTAGGGAGTTGGATTAGATCAATACTTCTCAAACGTTAACCTGCATTATCTGGAGATAGTTTAAAACGCAGTTTCTGATTCTATGGGTTTGAAAAGTGTCCTGAGAATTTGTTCCTTGTGCTCCCGGCTGATGCTGTTGTTGCTGGTCCATGGGACCTGTACTTTGAGTAGCAAGAGATTAGATGGTTTCTGAAGGAATATCCAGTTAAGACATACTATTCGGGAAAGCCGGGATGGCTCAGCGGGTTAAGCGCTCACTTTGAAGCCCTGAGGACTGAGGATCGAATCCCGGCTCCAGCCCAGGCGGACCCACATGCTGAACTGGGGTGTGCTTCCCAAATGCGGTGAGGCCCCAGTTCAGTTCAAAAAAAAAAGACATACAATTCATTAATGGCCCCAGAGTTGCTCATAATAAAAGTGAACACTGTCCTTTCAGCTCTTAGTGGATAAATGAGGTAGTACAGCATAGCATTGTTTAAAACCAAACATGTTTTGAAAGAATGTCTGTGGGATTTTGATGGGAACTGCACTAAGTCTGTATATTGCTTTGGGTAATATGGCTGTTTTAACTGTATTGATTCTTTTAATCCATGAACATGGAATATCTTTCTATTTCTTTGTGTTTTCTTCTATTTTTTTTAATAGCATCTTATAAGTTTCCTTCACATCCTTTGTTTATTCCTAGGTATTTTATTATTTGAAATAGATCAAAAAAAAATCAGATTTGTATGGAATCACAAAAGATTCCATGGCCCCAATGGCCAAAGCAATTCTACCTGATTTCAGCCTGTGCTATAAAGCCTCAATAATCAAAACTGCGTGGTATTGGCAGAAAAACAGACACACAGACCAATGGAATAGAATTAAAAAAAACACCAAAAAACAGAAATAAACCCACATATGTATGGACAGATCATTTTTGACAAAGTTGTGAAAAATATACAATGAAGAAAAGAAAGCCTCCTCAGGAAATGGTGCTGGAAAAATTGGAAAACCACATGCGTAAGAATGAACTTGGACTGAGAGTTGTCACCATACACCAAAATTAACTCAAAATGGATCAAAGACCTCCACATAAGCCCCGAAACAATAAACTGCATAGAAGAAAAACTCAGTACTAAATTTATGGACCTAGGGTTCAGGGAGGACTGTATGAATTTGGCCTCAAAGGCAAGGGAAGTAAAAGCAAAAGTAAATGAATGGGACTATATCAAACTAAAAAGCTTCTGCATAGTGAAAGAAACCATCAAGGAAATAAAGAGACAGCCAACCGGATGAGAGAAAATATTTGTAAACCATGCCTCCAATGAGAGACTATTATCCAAAAAATATAAAGAACTCACACAACTCAACAACAACAAAAATACTAAACAAAACCCAATTACAAAATGGCAGAGGACTTGAACAGACACTTCTTCCAAGATGATATAGAAATGGCCAACAGATATATGAAAAATGCCCAACTTCATTAACTATCAGAGAAATGCAAATCAAAACCATAATGAGATACCACCTCACACCAGTTAGAATGGCTATAATCAACAAGACAAGGAACAACAAGTGCTGGAGAGGCTGTGGAGAACAAGGAACCCTCATACACTGCTGGTGGGAATGTAAATGGGTACAACCACTATGGAAGACAGCATGGAGTTTCCTTAAAAAGTTACCATCTGACTCAGCAATCCCTCTTCTAGGTATTTACCGCTCCCCCAGCCCGCCACCCACACACACACAAATTAAAAAACTTTAGTCTGCAAAGATATATGCATCCTGATGTTCACCGCAGCACTGTTCCTGGTGGCCAAGACATGAAAACAACCAAAATGTCCCTTGATAAATGACTGAATAAGGAAGTTGTAGTGCATATACACAATAGAATATTACTCAGCCATAAGAAAACATGAAATACTGCTGCTTGTGACAACATGGATGGACCGTGAGATCATCATGCTAAGTGAAAATAAGCCAGATAGAGAAAATAAAAAACCATATGACTTCATACATATGCAGGATATAAAACTTAAAGCAACAAAGAAACAAAACTTCCTGGGCAGTCAATAGTTTAGTGGCTACCTGAGGGTAAGGGAGAGGGGGCATCAAATATATAGTGACAGAAGGAGAACTGGCTCTGGGTAGTGAGCACATAATGCAACACATAGATGACATACCGAAGAATTATATACCTGGAACCTATGTCATTTCACTAACCAATGTCACCCCAATAAATTTAATAAACAAACAGAGTCAAGCAACCAAAGCTGATGGCATTTACTTTACTCTGAGAACAGGTACTTAACACTCTCATAAAAATAAATAAAGAAGTGTGTGCACATCAAGGGTTAGCCTGGCAGACTCTAAGCTGCTGAATTATAGTTGATCACTGACATGGCAACCTGCTTTGTTTAATATGCTGAACCCCAAATCCTGGTGCTGCACAAGAGTCGCTCAGAGAACACACGAAATATACATTTCTTGGTTCCATAACCTGGACCAGAGTTCAGCAGTTTTAGTTTAGGGCCAGTTATACTTGGAAACTACTATTATTATCATTCATTGGGGGATGGGGCAGGGACTGGGGGCCAGGAAAGGGAATTTTGACTCAATTCCTGATGGAAACATGGTGAAGAAGGTCAGTCCTCCAAGTCTGTTCACCAGCCTCTCCAGAACCCCAATGGCTTCCTCTCATAGTAACAAAGGGGTGCAGGTCACAAGGCAATCACTGTCACAGAGAAATGGACTTCAAATAGTTGCACTTGTAGGATATCAAAATTTCAGGGTCTCTAAAGGCTTTGTCTATTGAAATACATCACAAGCACAAGGTTAAGTCCTGGCTTTGCTGCTTACTAACTGAAAGACTTTTGGTAAACTATCTGTCATAGCATCTCACCTGTTAAGCCATGTATTAGTTATCTATTGCTACATAAGAAACCACTCCAACACTTAGCAACTTAAAATAACAAATATCCACTGTCTCACAGTTTTTGTGGGTTAGAAATCTGAGTGCAGCTTCAGTGGGGACCTCTGGCTCAAGATCTTTCATGAGGTTGCGCTCATGCTGTTGGCCATGATTATGCTCAAATCTGAAAACTGAACTGGGGGCAAATCTGAGTTCAAGTTCACTCATCTGATGGTTGAACAATTAATTTTGTCTTGGGTTATTGGAGTAAGGGCCTCAGTTTCTTGCCAAGATATTGGCTGGAGACCAACCTCCCTCAGTTTCCTGCCCAGTGACCCTCTCGATGGGCTAACCCCTAACATCATGGAACTGGTTTCCCACAGAGCAAGTCAATGAGACAGTGAGCACCAAAATGGAACCAAGAGTCTTTTTTTATAGCCTAATACTGAAAGTTGTACCCCAATACTTGGTCATATCCTATTCATTAGAAGTTGGTCACTAGATCCAGCCTGCATTCAAGGGGTGGGATTATATAAGAATGAGGGATAGAAGGCAGGAATTATTGGGGTCACATCTCAGAGACTGCCAAACACAAACCTCAGTGTTACTCCCCAAAGTTTCTGTGAGAATCCAAAGAAATAATGTCAATGAAAGACATTAGAGACATTATAGCAATATGCACATACAAGATTACATTATGATAATTTGTTCCAAGGGGCCCACTCAAAACCCTCCAGCTAATTTTACTTAGCTTTGCCAAGTGTTCTGAACCATTCAGTTAATGAAAGTTTTTTAATTCCCAAAGGTTCTAAACTACCCTCTCTATGCTTTTCCAAAGATTTTTTCCAACATCTGCTACTTCGAAGTAAGTAAATGATTTAATTTTCCTTACCACATTAATTGCCATTGACAATAATCTTTGATCATTAAAGAGTTAACAATGTACTTTGAATAGCTCTACCCAGATAAAAAAATTCATTCCCTAAGTAAATGAATTAGCCACATAATTGACAGTCAATTCCCGTAATAAAACACTAATTAAGTGATTCTGCTAAGTAAAAAGTGACGTGTGATAAATTTGCCAAACAATGGACTAATACATTTTCATGCTAAATAAATGGCTTGTAATGGTGACTAAACACTCACCATGTCTAGAATCAGTTGAAAAAGCAAAACTGCTCTTAGAAAACAATGAGGGAAGTGACTGTGCCAACCAACATCCTTAATGACTCTACACTGGGCTCCTTGCCAAACAGGGACCAAGTGAATAAGTCTGAATGGGGTAAATATACTAGATTCTGGGTGGAAGAGGGCAGGAAAATCACCATGGTCGTAGCATGGGTGATTAACCTAAATGAGGACTTGGAATAGTCTGTATAGTCAGATTGAAGTCATAGCAGAACCCAGTAATGGGCAAGTGGAGGCAGGATGCAATGTCAGACCTTACTGGGCTAAGCAAGGTCAGAATCAGCACCAAAGAGAGATCCAAAAATTGGTGGCATCAGGAGAGATGCCGACAGATGGACATGTGTTTTGTCATGGACAAGGAGGGCAAAAGTTGTAGGGTTTGTAGAGAACAAACTTCAGAAGGCTAGACTGGCGGTGGACCCAGCCCTCATAGATACAAGGGTCTTTGTATCTATGAGGAAACATCGGGGTTTTTTTTTGGTTTTTTTTTTAAGATTTATTTTTATTGTTTTTGACAGAGAGAGAGAGATACAGAGACAGAGAGAAGGGGGAGGGCCCAGAACAGTCTCCATAGTTGCACATCATTGTTTTTTCCACATAGTTTTGCTCCACAGGTGGGCTTGGGGTTGCACAGGGCAGCAACTGGACCAGGGTCTCACCCTGGTGAGAACTGAACTGGGGACACTCCCCAGTTTAGCATATGGGTCCGCACGGACTGGGGCCGGGGCCGGGA
>PVKE010023161.1:7109-25002 GCA_004027555.1 Craseonycteris thonglongyai
GAGGACCGAGGATCGAATCCCGGCTCCGGCCCAGGCAGGACCCACATGCTGAACTGGGGAGTTCCCACAGTTCGGTTCTCTAGCTGTCTCTGTCTCTGTCTCTCTCTCTATCTGTCAAAAGTAAAATAGAAATAAATATGCACTGAAGATAAAATAATTACTCTCTATAAATATAAAAAGATATAAAAAAAAATAAAAAAATAAAAATAAAAAAAAAGACCTGAAACCATACAATTCCTAGAAGAAAACAGGTGGTAATCTCCATGACATTGGTCTTGATAATGATTTTTTGGATTTCAAACTGAAAGCAAAGGCAACACAAGCAAAAATAAGCAAGTGGGCCTACAACAAACTAAAAAACTTCAACACAGCAAAGTAAACCATCAGCAAAACAAAAAGCAACTGATGGAATGAGATAAAATATGTGCTAACCATATACCAGTAGATAAAGGGTACACTTCCAAAATATGCAAGTAACTCATTACAACTCAATAGTAAAAACAAACAAACAAAACCCCACAAATAACGCAATTAAAAAATGAACAAAGAACCTGAATAGACATTTTTCCAAAGAAGATATACAAATGACCAACAGGAACATGAAAAGAAGTTCAACATCACTAATCATCAGGGAAATGCAAATAAAACCACCATGAGACATCACCTCACAACCTCTTATGATGACTATTATAAAAAAGACAAGAGATAAATGTTGGTGAGGATATGGAGAAAAGATAACCCTTATGCACTGTTGGTAGAAATGTAAATTGGCATAGCCACTTTGGAAAGCAGTATGGAAATTCATCAAAAATTGAAAAAAAGAACTACCATATGACCCAGCAATTACACTTTTGGGTATACATCCAAAGGAAACAAAATCACTATCTCAGCAAGTTCTCTGTACTCCCATGTTAATTAAAGCATTATTCCTAAAGCCAAGGTGTGGAAACAATGCAGATCACTTGACATATGAATGGATAAAGAAAATTGACATATATATACCATGGAAAATTATTCAACCTTAAAAAAAAAAATCTTGCCATTTGTGACATGGATAAAATTGGAGGGTATTATGCTAAGTGAAATAAGCCAGATAGAGAAAAACAAATACTGCATAGTATCACTTCTATGTGGAATCTAAACAAACAAACAAAGTGAACTCATAGAAACAGGATGGTGGTTGCCAGGGACTGGTTGCCAGAGAGGCTGGTAAATGCGTACAAACTTACAGTTATAAGATGCATAAGGTCTGAAGATCTAACATATAACATGATGATTGCAGTTTATAATACTGCATGGTAAAAATTGAAATTTGCTAAGAGAATAGAATTTAAGCATTCTCACCAAAATTTTTAAAAAGGTAAATATGTGAGGCTATGGTTAACTCGATGTTAGTTAAGTTAATGGTAGGAATCCTTTCACAATGTATACGCATGCCAAATCATCACATTGTACACTTCAAATGCATTACAATTTTATTTGCCAATTGCAACTCAGTAAAGTTGGAGAAAGAAAAGGAGGGAACCAGGAGGTAGGGGGAGGAGAGGAGGAGAGATGGGGAGGGAGAAGAGATGGGGAGGGAGAGGGAGAAACAAGAAAACAGGAAACATACCAAAATAAAAATAAAAAAAGAAACTGGACTTTCCAGTCCTCAAATCCTGAAGAGTGGAGTTCAAGGTCTCAGGCCATTTTGCGTCAAGCAAGGTTCTTTTCTCACATTCCAAGATAGCCTCACCTTGGCTCCCCTAGCTCTCTCTTCAGGGTGTGGTGGAAGCCATGCTCAGGTGTCTCACCGGCAGTCTAGAATAAGGATCTCAGCTAGAACTTGGCTGATTTTCTACACACAGCCGGTGCATTCATTTCCTGATTCTTCTCTCTGCCCAAGTGTGCAAATGGGCAGCGTGGCACTTGTTTTTGCAAATCCTCTTTTTTTCCTGGCTTTCAAAAGATAAGCATTGACACTTTCCAAAAAGAAAGAAAATTCATGGAGGCACTAAGGAAAGAATTAAAGGAGCTCTAAGGAATGGTCTGGAAAAGTTCCACCAGCTCTCATTCACGTGTGAAATCTCTCCCATACCTTCCTGCAGCCCATGAGAACAGGAGTTTCCAACTGACCCTTAGTTTGCCCCAACCTCACCTTTGTCACCTGACCTGAATTTCCCGTGCAACATCAAGCTTGTTCCATAGAACTGTGTTACAGAAAACAGGGCAAAAACAAAACCAACACAGCCCTGACTGCTCCAGCTGTGTGTGTGTGTGTGTGTGTGTGTGTGGTGGGGTGGGGGTCAGGGGGTAATTTTCTAAACTGGCAACAAATGGCATGTTCTAGTGGGGTTTTTCATTCATATATGGAAAGGAGACACAGATTTAAGTACCAGTAATTGTTAGGAGTAAACCTTTGTGTGCCAGCATTCTGTGTGTGGTGCTGTGTGAACACAGTATATTGGATTTTCTAAAAAAACATTTGTAAATCTCTTCAATGTCAAATTTGCAGCACATGCAGGGCTCTTTCTTGTCACTAATTAGACCAAACAGAATGTGAATTCTGGCTTTCACCTGCTCTCCAACTTGTCCTTTCATTTGCTACCCCTTTACTTAAGATTCCTTTTCTCTCTGTTTATAACAGTAGATCTGATGATGCAAAGTAAGAACTCTTTGTACCCCAAATACTTCACAGATAAGGTTCTAAGTGAGATTATGAAAGCCGTGTGTCCTGGGTGTGAATGAAGAGTATCTAGACGAAGATTGGAAGAGAAAGAAAAAGATTCCTCTTGTTAAAGTAAATTAATTAATGGGATTTATATGAGGAGGCAGAAGGGAGGAAGCCAGGCTGTGTCCCATATTAACAACTCACTTGGGAGAAGCCAGATTGGATTGAAAGCAAAGGGGCGGGGGAAGGGGGCATATGACACACACCGTGCCACCTTCTAAGAGAAGTCAGCTCGGTTTTCCTCTCTTTGCACTCCATAACCCTTATATACACAAACACACATCCCAGCTCCTGACATGAAAATGATGTCATCTTTCTTTTTGACTCACTAACCAGACTACATTAACCCCCTGCAGCGTGAGGCCCAGCAGGAGGCTGCTTAAGGGACTTGAGGCCTGTGAATAAATGATGACCCAGTGGTTAGGGGCTGCAGCCTAGATACATTCAAGATGCATTAAAGCAATTAGCTGAAAGAGGAATGAAAGCACAATTTCCAGGCCCAGGAAGGACCAGGCCATGCTTGGGACAGGCTGAGGAGCTCTACCGCTAAGGGCTGGTAAGAGTCACTTAGCAAGATGGCTGCACATGGAAGGGGTGTGGAGTTCACCCCTTTGGCCTTGTTTGATACTAGTGCCATTTAGGGGTGCAAGGGGTTCAGGATTATGGGAGTTATGAAACTAATTACTTTTGCAAATCAGTGTACTAGACGCAGCCTTGTCACAGATGATCTCAAATCATGCTTTGCAAGCTGGTGTTCACACTGGCTGAATGTGACCCCTGGACACTTTTGCTTGGCCAGACCAGTCACTTGGGGCCCATATTTTTTTAAAAGTAGACTTGCACAAAAACAGGCACATCTGGAAACGTTGCCAACATTACTGCATGACACCAATCTTCTGGAGCACAGTCCCAGCCTTCTCCAGTTTGCACAGTTCTCACCACTCCCTATTACCTTACTCACAACCCACCTCACTCATTTATTTGACTCATTTACATCTACCTGGGCCCCTATGGGCATCTGAGGTTGTGACCTCTACTTTAAATAGTGTCTGAGCTAGGTTCCACCAGAAATAAGAGGTTACATTGCAGAACTCCTAATCAGAGTTTGCATGTGGAGACTTCTCAGTTCCTGCTCCTGAAATGTTTCCCTCTAGCCTTACCTGGGGCCTAGTGTAAACACGCCCACAGCTCTTTGTAAAGATGCCTCCATCACAGATGTAGTAAGCAGCTCTGGAATAGATACACTCAGTGCCCATAAAGTGGCATTAGAACACAGGGGTGTCTGAGTATGATTTTAAATTCAGTGACAACCACAGGTTTGGGCAGTACTGAGGCCCACTGGAATGTGAACAGTCAAAAATGTCACAAGCTAAATAAAATGCCAGCCAAAGCAGCCTCACAGATCCAGAAACTGCCTGGCATATTCTGTGACACTCACTTCACAGTGTAGGGAAATGTGAGAAATAGCCACCACAAAGCATGAACACCCTAACCACGATGCTGAGTTCTCTGAATAGGCCCTAGCCTCTTACCATGATGTTCCTACTTACTTAACTCAGTAAGGCTTTGTCTAGATTGTTCCTCTGTTCAGATGAACTTCCAATTCAAAATGTCATTTAAATACGAAAGAACTCTGATGACTTCATGAAACCAAGTCACACATCTTCTAGAAACCTCCTCCTCCTCTCTTCCCTCCTCCAAACTTTCAGATGCTTTTCTCACTTCTTGCTTTTAATCTCTCTTCTTCCCAATCACACAGCCCAAATGGGAATGAAGTGCTAAGTGGCTGCTTCCTCCCTCCTCTTAGCTGGGTCACATTTCCATGTTCCTAAAAGACATCTTCCGGACTGCTCTTGGCAGATGAGCCCTGTGTGAGCAACCACTTTGCTTAAAACTAGAGAACAAGGCATATTTTAAAAAGATAGTTGAGACACCTATGTGACTATCCTGCCGTAAAAGCTACTGCAGTAAAAAGAACCTGGTCCAGGGTCAGAAAATAAATAATTCAAACTTTCCTCACATGCTAAATTAAGCTTGGCTTATCGCATGCTTTCCTGCCCCCATTATCTGGACTTGTGCTTCTTTCTGGGCTGGAGTCGGCTGGAGTCACTCAGGTGTGCATCTTAATCCCTCTAGGAAACTTCTGCTCTATTTAGATCACAGAAGGTGAGAGCAGTTGGATAAACTTGTGCTCACTGCCCTGCAGGAAGGGGAGTCATGTGGAAACCTATCTTGATGGGTTCTTAGTGCATCAGCCACACCCATGGAAAATGACCACCAATGTCCTCCCACCAATACTGATCGCCAGAGGCTAATGTGACTTGGGATTTAGAAAATGTCCCTCTCCCTAGTTACACAACACTCATTTTCTTTAGAGGTTCTTTTTCCCAACTTTCTTACTCATTGCCACCAACAGCAACAACAACAACAACCTGCATCACCCTTGGAAAGCAAGCAGAAGCAGGCCCTCCTATCTTCTGCCCCACAGTGCAATTACAGAGTGTGGTATTGTTTCCTCTCTCATATCCCAGACACAAAGCCACACCCACCAGGCAGGACCATGAAAGCTCAATTTTCACCTAAGTTGTTCTCACAGGCCCCTCTCCCTGGTGAGCTTGGCAGGAAGAGTGGAAACGGGTCAGGAAACATGTTCATATGTGCAGGGCTAAAAGGAGGGTGTGAGCACACCTGTGTACACAGTATGCTTTTTGCTTTGTTTTGTTTTGTTTTGGTCATGGTTTAAAATAAATACTGTGTGTCTTAAAGGCAATGTCATTGAAAAAAAGATGGTATACTTCAGAGAAAAAGGAAATCTGGGTTTTGTCTTAAGAAACTTGTTTTTAAGTTTGGTAATTTGTATAAGAATTCTTTCAACGTTGTCCAGTAGAACTCTTTGCAATGATGAAAATGTTCTATATCTGCATTGTCCAATATGACCACCGTTAGCCACATTGAACACTTGAATTATAGCTAGTGTGACTGAGAAATTGCATTTATTTTAATTAATTGCAATTTAGCCACATGTGGCCATTGAACACTTGAATTATAGCTAGTGTGACTGAGAAATTGCATTTTTTATTTTAATTATTTTCAACTTTAAATAACCACATGTGGCTAGTAGCTACTATATTGAATAGTGCAGGATTAGATGTCAAGACACATCCTATTCTTTGTTTCATTCTTTAAGAAAGAAACAAAAACAAAAAAAACAGTCTTAGGTATATCTAACTCCAAACATTTCTTCCAGAAATTCTTTCAGTATTATCAAAAATGAGGAAGGAAGGAAGCAAACACCGGATTAAACTTCCTCTTGGTGCCAGGCCTGGGAAAGGAGTTTTCCTCACAACGGAACCCCATTTATGTTTGGTTCAAACTTTATGACACTGCTATGAGGGATGTTACCTCCATTTCATAGCTGAGAAATTTGAAGGTGATGAATTTTGTTAAATGGTCTACAGCCACTGGGTAAATAGCTGGCACAATTGAAATTTGAGTCTTTGGATCCAGCACAATAGTCTTTCCATTTTAAATAAGTGATGTTACTCCCAGTGCTATCCCTACTTCACAGAAAGAGAAAGTAAGTCATTAATTACAGAAGAAGGTCCAGGAATGAGTGGTAGGCATAGAGATTTGTGGTCTTTAGCTACAAATTTCTCCAGATTCAAGTGCATGCTGAAAGTGTTCAATGGAGGAGCAGCCAATGAACTCGTACTTCTTGGTGCCATTGATGTGACACGCAGGTCAGAAACCGTCAGTTCAAAGTCACGATTACTGCTACTGGAAGACTTTTGAGACGGGCAAGGAGGAGGTGTTTATTAGGTGACAATAGTGTGAGAGCTAGAAACCGGAGATATTTCCAAAATGAAATAAATTAAGAGTCAGGGAGAAAGCACCCTTCGTCCAAAATAACTCAGTACCTTGACTCTGGGAGAAAGTTGGAGAAAGATCAAGATTTGAGCAAGTTAAAATTTTTTCTCCAGGAATCCAGGATGGCTCAGCGGGTTGAGTGCTTGTCTTGTAGCCCAGAGGACCAAGGATCATGTCCCAGCCCTGGCCCATGTGGACCCACATGCTGAACTGGGGTGTGCCCCCTGTTCGGTTCTTGCCAGAGTGAGCTTCCTGCGTGGGAGTCCCCTGGTTCAGCTCTTGCCCCAGGTGTGCTTCCCATATAGGAGGCCCCCAACTAGGGTGTGCTTCTCATGTGGGAGGCCCCTGGCCTGGTTTCTGCCCTGCGCAGCCCTGTGTCCACCTGTGGAATAAAACTATATGGAAAAACTAATGACATACAACTATGGAGACTGCTCTCGGCCCTCTCCCTTCTCTTTGTCTCTCTCTGTCAAAAACAATAAAAATAAATCTTAAAAAATAAAATTCTTTTTTTCTCTTCCCAGGCTCTAGCTGCACCGCCTTCCCCCCCACCCCCTCTCCTGGCTACAGTAGTAACCAGAGGGTTGGTGAGGAGAAAGCTTTTCTCTGCTGGTAGCTACCCACTGGAGGAGTTTCCTAGAAGGTGATTGTAATTAGAGCCTCAGCTCTGAGAAGGGGAGTTTGTCTCAATTCCCAGTCCTACAAATGCAGCTGGTGGCTGGGAAGCTGCCGCCTGGCACTCTCTCCAGAGAGCGTCTCAGCTGCTCTCCGGGTCTAGAATCATCACTTGGTTTGGCTTCCCAGGGTAGGCGTTGCGTGTGGGGGAGGGGGAAGGCAGAGGCGCCCAGCCCTAGGAGGCAATGACCAGTGCCCAGGCAGCTTTCCACAGCGTGCGGCCACCCCTACCAGGGCAGCCAGCTTCAGTTACACCCTGGTCCCTCACTGGCTGTTCAGTTTCTACACCAATGGGCTCTGAGGTGACAAGTTCAATTCCCAGTTCTGTCAAACCTGCATTTTCTTCCCTGACCTACTTTTCCCACTCTGCAGTGTTGGAACAATGCCTTACTCTGTTCCCTGCTTAGACCCATCTTTTTGCCGGAGCTGGTACAGAAGCCCAGGCCTTGGCCAGGCTTTTCGCCTTGAATTGCTGACAAGTGTTGATGGGAAAGAAAATAAATAAATAAAGAAAGAAAGAAAGAAAGAAAGAAAGAAGGGGGCAAAAATCCTCTCATGAAACAGTTCAGCTCTCCCACAGATGCCCAGATTCTGGCAGGAGTAAAAGCTCCTTTTGGTAATGAAAGAAATCAAAAGGCCGTGTTTCTCAACTCACAACTCTCCCCTCCACCCTCTCCCCACTCCTGCCTTTTGGCCCAGCCCCCACCCTCCCACCCCTGGCCACAGTGAGGCCCTGCCAAGAAAACTCCAGACCCCAGGACCCCAGGAGCATTAAAGCAGCAGCTGCTGCATCGATAGGCTCTAACGGAGGCACCCTCCAAAACCACCGTCATCCACACTCCCAGTGAACCCCCCTCAGTGAGCTGTTCCCCGAAAGGCACACAGGACACGGGCTCGACGTTCCATCCGTGAGTCTGGCACCACCCAAAGGTTTCTCAAGGAGAATGGTCACCGTGCTCTAAGGTGAGTGGTGTGACCACACAGCCAGTGGGGCTGTGAAGAGCCTTTGTGATCTGAAAGCAAACGCAAGATCTGCAAACAAATGAAGGATAATCCAAGTCAGGATGAGAAGAGCAATGACATGGGCCTTCGTTGATGGACAGCTCTGGGCCAGACCTGTTCTGTGCTTTCACACACACTAAATGTCCATCTGTCCCAAGACCCTGTGCGACAGCGACTGTTATCACCCCCGTTTTATAGATGGGGACGTGCAGGCCAGCGCGTGGCTAGTCAGGGTCCGGCTGGGTAGGCAGCCACGGAGCCGCGCCGGTGACCACCAGCGGGTCCCGGGCGGCACTTGCTCTGCGAAGGCCCCCATCCCGCGCTCCCTCTCCCCCTGGACAGCGGGACCTGCTGCCCTCTCCCACTGCAGCAGCCCCTCCTCCCACTCTGCCCAACTGCTGCCAACACCACGCTGGCCTGCTTCCCCGCAGGAGCCTGGACTGACAGGCTGCTCGGCAGCACCCTCCCTCCTTCAGCCGCTCCATGGGCTTCCTTGCCTCAGCGGGTCTGGGCAAGCGCATGGCCGATCCCACCCGGCCCAACCTGGTCAGTCCTGTTCAGCGGGGTGTACGAGGAAAGCTACTGGTGGGTGCTGGAGGAAGCATGTCCTCTCAAGTACCAGGAAAATGCCTTTGGCTGCATCCTCTTTCCTGCTTGGTCTGCTGCTACGTGAGGACACTGAACTTGGAGCGGCAGCATCGACCTGGCAGCCATGAGGGACTTGGCCTGACATGGGGAGGACAAAACTGTGGAGAGAAAAGTCCCAGGAACTTGATCATGTCCCTGCTACACCAACTCTGAAATTGCCAACTCCCAGATTTATTGTTTGATTTTTTAAAAATGAAAACACCATGTATATTATTAATCTGTCACTAGTTAGGTTTCTGTCACTTGCAGCCAAAAGCACCTGGCTATATAATAGTGACAGCTAAAAGCAGCCCCCAGAAAGGGTGCTGAATGACTGCCTTTCCTCAGTGTCAGTCACCGTGTCCCTCCCCAGGAGGCTCTAGGAAAGGTACACTGACTATCATCCTGGTCTTGGCCATCATGACTCCATCTGCAAGGAGAACCTCTCCCCGGATGCTCACAGGGCTGCTGTCTTCTCTGCAACTAGCTTGAAAGCATGTTGACAGAGAGAAGCCACCCAGTCACTCTGTCCTACACAGTGTGTTTCCATCACAGAACACCCCACTCTACAGTTTGCCCATCTTACTCACTGTTGACCTCCCCCGGCTCATAGCAAGTGTCCAGACACAGTGTGCCCTCCTCTGCTAATTCCCTGCTGTGTTTGCGGAGGTATCACAACCGCTCCTTCTCCTCTTCCTGCTCCTTCTTCCTCTTCCTTCCCTCCTTCTCCTTCCTTTTCTCCTTCTTTCTTCTCTTCTTTCTCCTCCTCTAAATCCGACTGATACCCCTTATGCCTCCATCGATGGTGCAGATAAGCTCTTTTCCAAATGAATCTTCCCAAGTTGTTAGAAGCACTGCCTGTGTTCAACACTGAAATCTCAGTTTGATTATTTCTAGTGCAACTCGGTTTGGGGGCATCATTGGAAATTGGGATGCTTTGATACAACGACCATGGGAGGATGTTTTTAAGCTTCTTGCATTTATTTCACTGTATCCGTATGGTGGTTTTCAGTCTTTCAGACATTTTAATCTATGCTTAATTATGCTCATTCCCAGAGGCTCCTTAAAAGCAAGTGACACATTTTTTTTTTAATCAAATAAATAATACACATGAGGCCTGCTAAGACTTGATAGAAGCCTATATGATCAGCTGAAGGAAGTGACTATGATCAAAGAGCATGAGACACAGAGATTTTGGAAAATCATTACCTCCCACTCTGGCATTTCTAGCCACTCAGGAAAAATCTTCAAAAACTGAGAAGACAGAGTCTTTGCCAACCCTGTACCTCCAGCCTCTCCTCTCAGCTGGGAAGAAATCTGCTAAACCTGATTGTTCTTAGTGATCAGAAGGATAACTGCAGTTCATCTGCCCGCCAAAGGAGACAACATGGCGTCCATCTGGCAGCTTTGGGAAGAGGTGAAAGGCTCTGTCATAGTCAGTTCATAGCCTGGGTGCCCTACACAGCCAACATCTATTTCTCCCTTGAGTCTGGGAGCACCCAAAGACTCTTCCAAGGAGGCTGGGAAGTCCAAGATGATGGCACTGGCAGATTCAGTGTCTGTTGATAGCCCCCTTCCTGGTTTCCAGAAGGCTGTCTTCTCGTTCTGCCCTCACCTGCCTTTCCTTTTTCTTCAATATAAACTTTATTGTGATGACACTGGTTAGTAAAATTACACAGGTTTCAGGTGTACAATTCTACAATACATCATCTATGTGTTACATTGTGTGCTCGCTCCCCAGAGTCAGTTCTTCCATCACCATCTTTCTACCCCCTTACCCTCTGGTAACCACTAAACTATTGACTGTGTCCATAAGTTTTGTTTCTTTGTTGCTTTCATATTCCACATATAAGTGAATTCTTGATTTTTTCTGTCTGGCTTGTTTTGCTTAGCATGATGCTCTCAAGGTCCATCCATGTTGTCGCAAATGGCAGTATTTCATCTTTTCTCATAGCTGAGTAATATTCCATTTTATATATGCAAACAGCTTTTTTATCCAGTCATCTATCAAAGGGCACTATGATTATTTTCATGACGGCCACTGTGAATAGTGCTGCGATGAACGTTGGGATACACATATCTTTGCAGACTAAAGTTTTCAAATGTTTTGGGTAAATGCCCAGGAGAGGGCTTCCCATGTCATATGGTAACTCTATTCGTAATTTTTTGAGGAACCTCCACACTGTCTTCCATAGTGGTTGTACCAATTTACATTCCCACCAGCAGTGTATGAGGGTTCCTTTTCCTCCAAAGCTTCTCCAACATTTGTTATTATTTGTCCTATTGATCACATGCCTTTCCTTGATATGTACACGTTAGGCGAGAGAGGAAACTTGCATTTCTGATCTTCATTTTTTAAGGGCATTAATTCCATCATGAAGACCTTAACCTCATGACCTCAACTAATTCTACCCCAAAGCCCCACCTCCAAATAGCATCACACTGAGGGTTAGGACTTCAACATACAAATTGGGGGGAGGTGGTCACACAAACATTTAGTCTACAGCAGTTCTCTTACCATTTGATATAATGACAAGAATCAGTGTAAGACTGGGGCCTTGAGTATCTCTTTCCAGGGCAACCTGGGACCTTTCAGCTTGTAATGGGCACCTGCTGGTTTAGCTTGTTCAGAACCTAGTTGCCCTTTTTCTGCTACACTTTGCATTCATTCTTTGTTGTAAATGGTGTTAGAAGGACTACAGGTTAAGACTACACACCTTATCTAGTCAAGAGGTTGGCATGAGGTCCAAGGTGGGTCAACCAGATTCTCATGGACACTTTAATCATGAACAGAACAAGGACATAAACTGAAGCCACCTCAAAACACTGGTACTTCCCTGTAGAAACTTTTCCTTATTTTCTGCTACCTAAATTCTCTGGTCCTATTACTTTCTGATACTTGGTCTTCGGCTTTGGTTTTTACTAAATGACTATTGAGTATCCTTCAATTAACTGCTTTTTTCCCCTTGTGAGTTACCAGGTTAATATCTGTAACTTCTAATAAAAGGACCTTAAGTTGTAGATGTTTAAAGTAATGAAGCCCAGAGCTCTACCCTGTTCCCACCACTGAGGCCTCAGTATATGTTATTGACAATTAAGTTCATGAACTTGCCACTGTGCGCTTACATTGGCAGCACTGTGTAAACAACTTGGTAAAGTTTCATAACCTTGGTATATCAGTGTCTCACAGCTGTATTCATGTCAACATGTGGCAGTGTCTTGCTGAGCAGCGTTCACTATTGTTGTTGCATGTTTTTCTGTGTCATCGAGAGAATGTTGAAGCTTAAATTAGAGCAATGAACAAGCACTAAATTTCTTGTTAAACTGGCAAGAGTGGAAGTGAAATCAGTGACATGTTAGTCCAAGTTTATGGGGATAGTGCCATGAAGAAAATGGCAGTGCACAAATGGATTTTTTCTGAGGGGAGAGAAAGCATCACTGATGAAGAGAGGTTAGGGTGGCCAGTAACAAGCAGAACTGATGAAAACATTACAAAAATTTATCAAATTGTGTGTCAAATCATCAGCTGACTGTGAGAAGCACAGCTGACCAAGTGAACATTGATAGAGAAACAGTGAAGGAAATCTCAACTGAAAATCTTGGCATGAGAAAGACATGTACAAAAATGACCCAGAAGGAGCTCACCAATGAACAAAAGCAAAGGAGAGTCAAAGTTTCCCAAGACCTTTTAGAGAGGCATGACGATGTTTCAGGTCATTATCACTGGTGATGAAACATGAGTGTACCAATACAACTCTGAAACAAAATGTCAAAGTACACAATGGAAGTCAGCCAATTCTCCATGACCACAAAAGTTCCGTGAGTCCAAATCAAGTGTCAAAACAATGCCACTCATCTTTTTTTGATATCAGAGGGATTGTTCATTATAAATTTGTACCAACTGGACAGTCAACAAAGTTGACGATTTCAAAGCTCTGAAAAGGCTGCATGAGGAGGTTAGTGAAAGCAACCTGAACTCATGGCTCTTGCATCACAACAATGCACCAGCTTACATGGCACTTGTCTGAGAGGGAATGTTTATCCAGTAAACAAATAACTGTATTGAAACACCCTCTCTACTCACCTGATCTGTCCCCAATGACTTTTTTTTACACAAAGTTGAAGTGAATATAGAAAGAAAGATATTTTGATAACATTCAGGACATCAAGGGTAATATGATAAAGGCTCTGATGGCCATTACAGAAAAAGAATTCCAAAATTGCTTTAAAGGATGGACTAGGGGCTGGAGTTGGTGCACAGCTTCTCAAGGGGGGTACTTTGAAGGTGACCATAGTGATATTCAGCAATGAGGTATGTAGCACTTTGTCTAGGATGAGTTTGCAAACTTCATTGTCAGACCTCGTACAAGGTCCAGCAGAAGTAACACCACAACATTGTAAATAAGCTTGCTTGGTCTCACACAAGATGGACAGCAACTTGAACATTTCACCTAAAATGTCATATAGTGTGCTTGAGTGTGATACTGCTATGTTACAGAATTACATGTTCTGACTTTGTAATAAAAGACTTGGTAGATTACCAGTTCATAAAAAAGGGGTGTTACTTCTGCTGGAGCCTGTACTTCCCCTGCTAATTCTTGGTAATCAGTGTGAAATAAGCCTGAATAATTGCCAAAACTCTGGTTCACTTCCTCTCTGGTCTGCCCCATGTCACTCTTAAGTAGAAAACAAAAATGGCAGTTGCAGAAGCTAAGGAGAGAGGAGTCTTAAGAAAAAAAAACACAAAAAACTTATCTGTCTTAAAAGCTGTGAATGAAATAAAGGAAACTGTTCATTGCACCTGACTCACATGATTACTGTGGGTCAGCCACCAATATGTATATAGAAAGAAAATAATTGGCAAAAGCTCCTTGAAATTTCTGCCTGTAGCCTCCCCAAAGAGGCCTTGGGGAGATTCAGATAGCATTTGAACATCCAGGGCTTAGTAATGAGAACTGACATTCTAGTGTGTAGTACAAAAGACACTTCCCTCCTGAACCCATGAAAAGTACTTTAATCAGCCAAAGAGTTGCTACTGTAAAAAAAACAATGGGAAGGGCTATAACAACCCCTTCATTTATTGTTTCCCCACCATTGCTACGCCCAGTGCCCACTAACTGTACAAGCCCCTGTGGCATCATCGATGCCTACTTCATTAATGCCATTTGCTCACTGCTTTGCCAGAAAACCCAGCTGATTAACAGGAAACCCTGAGCGGAAGGTTGTCTGGGTTTCAAGTTGCTTATGCACACAATTCACACCCCATGTGTTAGGAGCGCCCTTCTTTCTTCAAATCGCTCAGTGAATCTGGAAAGTGGGAAATGGCTCTGAATTGTCTCTGCCTCCTCACTGCCAGATCAAACCCCAGGGTGCCTGTGGAATATTTAATGAGTTGTAAACTCAAAACAACCATCACAGAGAAAGATAAAAGGTTAAAACCACAAGCAAGGCACCCCAGAGTGAACAGTCTGAGGGATTGGAAAAGGTAAGCTGAGAAAATACTCAGACCCCTCTAGGAGAAGCTAAAGATAAAACAAGGCATGCTTCATGCCCAAGGCAGAAAATTAAAAATTGAGCAGATCCCATTCTGAGAGGTGAGGTCTCCTCCATTTCCTCACCGCCCCCCTTCCCAATCATCCTCTCTGGAGTTGGTCTTACCTCCTGGCATGCTGTGTTTTCCTTTGTCCCCTGGCTTATAGCTGAAGCAAATATCCTTTTACTAATAAGTTTAGTTATCAGAGTTATCAATAAACAATATTTTCAAGGCAATAATAAAATAGAAAACCTTACTGGACTTTGGGAATGTGTGCAGACCCCTCTGTACAAATGGCCAAGCACATCCTTTAACACATTTTTAGAATCTAAAAGCTGGAATATGTCCAAACTCGTGCCCTCTCCCTGAGAGCGAGCTAGAACAAGTTACTGGCCCATGTGGGGGTACAAGGACTCAGCCTCCTTGCCCTGTTTCATGCCATCTCTAAAAATCCATCTGGATCCAGAGTGCCCTATACAAAGTGGTAGAAAAATGTCGTGGTTGCCGTACAGCCTCTGCTCAAGCCTGCTTTATTTGCTCCCTGAACAATGTTGGTCCTGAGAACATTTTCCCCAAAACTTATTGAATTAAAAAGAATTAAAATACACTAAAGTAATTTAAAACCCAACCTCCTACCCAGTGATTGTAAAAATCCCTTCTGTGATATCATTAAGAGAGAATCAAACGGCCTCCTCTCAAACCTTCCCAGTGTCTGGGGTTCCACATTCTCACACCGCAGTTAGAAGGCAAAGGGAGGGCAACTCTCTGACACCAGTAGCCTTGGAGCTCTGTAATGTAATGAACGAGGGGCCAGAAAAAGAGAACAGCAAAAAGATGATACGTGAACGTATTAAAATGTGATGGTCCAGTAAATACGAGTCTCGAAAAGCTAGCAGAGAACAACAACAAACACATCAAATGGTACCCTGGCATTTTTTCCTGATAAAGTCTACCTAATAAAGGAACACAGTGGGCCATTCCTGCCAACAGTAGTATAGAAATAACACAGGAAATTTATGATAAAGGGCCAAGGAAATAGGCAAGAAAAAAGAGCTAAGAATACAAGGACACTACAGAGAGAACCATTAAACAAGCATCCTGCCCCTGGCTTATCTCCTTTGCACACTGAGCTCCCAGAGGTTTCCAACAGAGCTCAGCATGGTGAAGCCTGACACAGGGTTTGGCTTGTCACATATCTAACACGGTAGGGAAAAGTAGGAGACACTTGAAACATGAAGTCAGCTGATTTCTAGTACTTAATAAGAATGCTAATTTTTGCAATTACTGTCCACAGACATGGTCTCCAAACTTTATGATGATGGCCTAAACTACTCTGGGTAAGACCAAGATGAGGAGTAAGGAAGCTGATGATGAGTTGATGTAGGTCTTCTTTTGGTGGAAGAACCTCCATAATGGAGTTTCAACAGACATCAGAGTATGGGTCACTAAATTAAGGTCCAAAAAAGGAACAGGCAATTTGCAAAAGTGTGTTACATGTCCGAGACAAGACAATAGGGAATTGTGAGAACCATGAGCCTCTCATAGGCTTTACCTAGCACACACTTTATTGGCTACACTATTATGTTTGTGGTTGATTTTGACTCCAGGTTGCCATTTGCAATTCCATTCTAGAAGATGAAGATCTTCCCAAATGATCTCAAGCAATCACCGGCTGCTACCATTGTTCACATTCGCAACTAAATTGGTGCTCTCAGAGTTAGGTTTATGTTTTATTCCACGCTAAAAAGAAACTGCTTCCCACATACCCTGTCTGTGTCTCTGCTGCCACGAACCCCATCACCATTTCTACTTCAGAAAACAAGTTAGTGCACCTGTCAACAGGGAAGGGAAGAAACTGACCAAGTGGAAAAAGAAAAATGTTAAATGACTTTAGTAGAAAATGAGGGTTAGGGTGAAGACTTCCAAGATTGTTCAGATGTCCTATCCAAGACCTTTACATGGAAGCAGACGTCAGCCTTTAAAGGTAGCCTCCTTCTTTTTGAAGAAAAGGAGAATATGAACATCTATTGAATACCTGGACTGTGCCAAGGAAATGCCAGGTCTCTTCCCTAGAAGGCCCAGAGGGGATTAGGGTAGAGATGGAATTACAATCTTTATTTTTACTTTTAGGCCATGAAGACTCTGATTCTCAGGCTACTTAATCTGTAGCTCCTCAGCTGATTTTCCTTATTCAACAATTCACTATGCCTACAAAAGCAGAAATGCAGGAACCACAGGAACAATGCATGTATTAAATGTTTGTAACCAAGAGTAGTGCAGAATAAGACTAAGAGAACATACGCTTACATTCTGAACACAGGGATGACAAAGTTACTGCTATTCCAGAAGCTCCTGTTTAAGGCTTTGATGACCAAAGCCATACACCATTCGGTTCTCAGGGGCTGTGATCAAAGGGCTGTCCAGGCAACAAATTCAAAATCAAAACCAAATGGAGCCATTTCCAATAAAACCACCCAAACCTCATGTTGCAAAGTAAGTGGACAATTTTTTTAAGCAGAAAGATCTTCTAGATCAGCGGTGTCCAACCTTGTGGCTTCCCTGGGCCACATTGGAAGAACTGTCTTGGGCCACCCATTAAATACACTAACACTAACAATAGCTGATGAACTAAAAAAAATTGCAAAAAAATCTCCTAATGTTTTAAGAACGTTTATGAATTTGTGTTGGGCCACATTCAAAGCCATCGTAGGCCGCATAAGGCCCATGGACCACGGGTTGAACAAGCTTGTAGATTGTTTCCCATCCACTTATAGACAAAAGGACTGAGGCCAACCATGGTTACATGATGAGATCAAGTTCATGTGCCAATTTATTTCAGAGGTCGAAGACGTTGAACTATATCATAGCTTCCATTTCACACTTCTCCAAGTTGTTAAATAATTTTGCCTAATTTCTCAGATTATTTGTATCCCCACCTCTTCATCTTAAAACACCCTTCAATGCGTAAAATTATACATTCATTTATTTCACAAATATGTATTGAGTACCTAATGTGTATCAACTCCTATTCTAGATGCTGGAAATAAAATGGAGAACAAGGCAGATAAGCAAGGAGCTTCTGTTTCAATGGGAAGATGTTTAGAAGCATCAATTGGCCAAGAATATCAAATGTATTAATCTTTTTTTGTTAAAGTTAATTTTTCCATGTAATTTAAATCACTTTACTCCTTACATAGGAATTCTTACATAAAAAGAGCTTAGGCTTTCTTAGAAACCAGACCCAAAGCCTATAGGTTCTAAAATGTATCAGTATTATTTTTATCACAGTATTGAAAATAACAATGCTAAAGCAGGTCACAGTCATTGTTTGCACCTACCCCATGGCCTCTGGACACCAGTCTACACTAGAATCTAGCAATGTCTGAAACCCATTCATCACTGAGGGGCACTGGAAGGGTATTAGAGACAAGTTGGTTACAAGGAAAAGGAAGAGAACAGAAGAGAAAGAATGAAGAAAC